>JAJPUD010032112.1:0-11019 GCA_023553655.1 Myrmecobius fasciatus | reverse complement strand
TATTCGCTCGGCCTACCCATGAGCACTTGATGTTTTTCCAACTGATTAGGTCTGACTTTTATTTGTGTGGAGAGTGTTTTGTAGTTTAGTTCCTATAGTTTCTGACTTTTCCTTGGCCAATTGATTCCCAAATAATTTCTTGGGAGTTTGATTGGTATGGCACTAAATAAGTAAATTAGTTTGGGTAGTATTGTCATTTTTATTATATTTGCTTGACTTAGCCATGAGCACTTGATGTTTTTCCAACTGATTAGGTATGACTTTATTTGTATGGAGAGTGTTTTGTAGTTTAGCTTGTATAGTTCCTGACTTTTCCTTGGCAGATTCCCAAATATTTTATACTATCATCCATTATTTTGAATGGAATTACTTTTTGTATCTCTTGCTGCTGAACTTTGTTGGTAATACATAAATGCTGATGATTTATGTGGACTTATTTTGTATCCTGCAACTTTGCTAAAGTTGTGATTTGTTTCTAGCAGTTTTTTAGTTGAGTCTCTAGAGTTTTTTAAGTATACCATCATGTCATCTGCAAAGTGATAATTTGGTTTCCTCATTACCTACTCTAATTCCTTTTATCTCTTTTTCTTCTCTTACTACCAAAGCTAACAATATTAGTACAATATTAAATACTAATATTGACAGTGGGCCCCCTTGTTTCACTCCTGATCTTATTGGGAATGGTTCTAGTTTGTCTCCATTACATAAGGTGCTTGCTAATGGTTTTAAGTAGATACTACTAATAATTTTAAGGTAAAGTCCCTTTATTCCTATACTTTTAATTTGTTTTTAATAGGAATTGTTTAATAGGAATTTGTTTTTAATAGGAATGGGTGTTGGATTTTATCAAATGCTTTTTCTGCATCTATTGAGATAATCATATGATTTTTGTTAGTTTGGTTATTAATATAATTGATTATGATGATAGTTTCCTAATATTGAACCAGCCTTGCATTCCTGGTATAAATCCTACTTGGTCGTAGTGTACTATCCTGAGAATGACTTTTCTGTAATCTTCATTGCTAATCTTATTTAAGATTTTTGCATTAATATTCATTAGGGAAATTGGTCTATAATTTTCTTTCTGTTTTCACCCTACCTGGTTTAGCTATCAGCACCATATCTGTATCATAGAAGGAATTTGGTAGTACACCTTCTTTCCCTATTTTTTCAAATAGTTTATATAGTTTTGGAATTAATTGTTCTTTGAATGTTTGGTAGAATTTACATGTAAATCTGTCTGGCCATGGAGATTTTTTCTTAGACCAAACTTAATCAAATCCCTAAGAAAGAAATAGAACAAACTTAATCAAATCCCTATTGCTTTCTCTAAAATAGGGATATTTAAATAATTTATTTCCTCTTCTGTTAACCTGGGCGATTTATATTTTTGTAGATATTCCTCCATTTCATTTAGATCATCAAATTTGTTGGCATAAAGTTGGGCAAAATAACTCCTAATTATTGCTCTAATTTCCTCTTCATTGATGGAAAGATCTCTCATCATTTTTGAGACTAACAATTTGATTTTCCTCTTTCCTTTTTCTAATCAAATTAACTAAAGGCTTATCTTTTGTTGCTTTTTTCATAAAACCAACTTTTAGTTTTATTTATTAATTCAGTAGTTTTCTTATTTTCAGTTTTATTAATCTCCCCTTTTATTTTCAGAATTTCCAATTTGGTATTCATTTGAGGGTTTTTAATTTGTTCTTTTTCTAGTTTTTTAATAGTATGCCCAATTCATTGATCTTCTTTCTCTATTTTATGCAAGTAAGCATCTAGAGATATAAAATTACCCCTTATAATAACCCCTTTGGCTGTATCCCACAAATTTTGGTATGTTGTCTCATTATTGTCGCTCTCCTGGATGAAATTATTGATTGTGTCTATAATTTGCTCTTTCACCCATTCATTCTTCAGGATTAGATTATTTAATTTCCAATTAACTTTTGGTCCATTTTCTCCTGGCCTTATGTTGCATCATGATCTGAAAAAGATGGATTTACTATTTCTGCCCTTCTGCATTTGATTTTGAAGTTTTTGTGTCCTAACACATGGTCAGTGTATATGTTCCATGGACTGCTGAGAAAAAAGTAAACTTCTATCTGTCTCCATTCAATTTTCTCCAAAGATCAATCATACTTAACTTTTCTAGCATTTTGTTTACCTTCTTAACTTCTTTCTTATTTCTCTTTTAATTAGATCTATCTTTGCTTTTACTTGATCTGAGATCAGGATTGCTACCCCTGCTTTTTTTTTGTTCACCGGAAGCATAATAGATTCTGCTCCAGCCCTTTACCTTCACTCTGTATGTATCTCTGTTTTAGATGTGTTTCTTGTAAGCAGCATATTGTTGGATTCTGGTTTTTAATTAAATCTGCTATCTGCTTCCATTTTATGGGAGAGTTGACCCTATTCACATTCACAGTTAAAATGACTAATTCTGTATTTCCTGCTCTTTCCCCACATTATGTTTTTCTCTTTCCTTTCCACTTTCTCCCTCCCCTCCCCAGTATTTTGCTTTTGATGACCACCTCCCCCAAACAGTCCCCCCCTTTAGATTCCCTCCCCATTTTTTTATACCTTTCCCCTGATTCTTCTATTTTTCCCTTCTATTAGTTTATCCCTTTCTTTTCCTCCTTTCCCTCCCACTTCCCTATAAGGAGGAACAAGTTTCTCTGAAACCAAATGTGCCTGATATACTCTTTTAGAGCCCAATCTGATGAGAGTAAGATTCACATAATGCTCATCCCCCTCCCGTCTTTCCCTCAATTATATTAGGTTTTTTTTGCCTCTTCATGAAATTTTACCTTATTTTTACATCTTTTTTTTTAAACTTTATTTTACCTCCTTTTCCCTCTTTTCCCCAGTATGATAGCCCTTCCACTTCTAGTTTCTTTTTCATATTATCAAAGTAATATCAAATTATACCCCCAATCTTTAAGTATCCCCATAGTACAAATATAGTTCTCAATATAGTTTTTACCTTTTTATGCTTCTCTTGATTTCTGTGTTTGGAGGTCAAATTTTTTATTCAGATCTGGTCTTTTCATTAGAAATAGGTGAAATTCACCTATATCATTAAATGACCATCTTCTTCCCCGGAGGATAATACTCATTCTAGCTGGATAGCTTATTCTTGACTGTAATCCAAGTTCCTTTGCCTTTTCGGAATATGATTCCAGGCCCTTCAATCCTTAAGTGTGGAGGCTGACAGATGGGGTGTGATTCTAATTACAGTTCCTCAGTATTTGAATTATTTCTTTCTAGCTGCTTGCAATATCTTTTCCTTGGTACGATAGTCCTGAAATTTAGCCATTTATAGTCCTTGGGGTTTTAATTTTTGGTCTCTTTCAGGGGGTGATCGGTGAATTCTTTCAGTGGTGATTTTGCCTTCTGATTTTAAAACATCAGGGCAGTTTTTTTTCATGATTTCCTGTCTAGTTTCTTTTTCTCATCATGGCTTTCAGGAAGTCCAATTATCCTTAGGTTTTTTTCTCCTAGATCTATTTTCCAGGTCAGTTGTTTTTCCTAGTAGATATTTCATATTTCTTCTATTGTTTCATTTTTTTGTTTTTGTTTGACCGATTCTTGTAGTCTTATTGAGTCATTCACTTCCATTTGTTCAGTTCTAATTTTTAAAGTATTATTTTCTTCAGTTAACCTTTTTTAGCTCCTTTTGTAACTGGCCAACTGAATTATTTTGTTCATTGCAATCTTTTTCCATTTCACCAATTTTGTTTTTCAGTGAATTGATGTCTTTTTCATATCTCTTTTGTAGTGCATTATATCCTTCTTGCAACGATTTCATTTCATTTCCCCATTTTTCTTCAACTCTCTTTTGAGATTCTTTAAGCAGTCTTCCAGGAAAGCCTTGTGAAATGGGGACCAGCTCATGTGGCTTCCTCTGAAGTTGCTTTGCCTATAGGAACCTCAGGATCTGAGGTCTGCCCTTATTTCTCTCCATAAAAGCTCTCAATAGTGAGAATTCTTTTCTGTTTCTTACTCATTTTTTAGAGCTTGAGGTCTGTTTAAAGCAGGAGCAGAGAATGCTTCAATATGCCCTGGGGCAGTTTGGCTGATTGACTTCCAATGCTGGGCCATCTGCGCTAGGTCCCGTGTTCTCAGTGGTTTACAATCTACCTTTTACAAAAGACAGATCTGCCAAAGCACCTGCCCGCAATCAGGGCAGAGTGTCCCAAGAGTTTCATAGGGACTCCCCAAGTGCTTAGAACCTGCCAAGCTAAGTCTGGCCCGGCTTCCTGCCCTGTCTCCTGGAAGCTGTGCTCAAGTTCGGCCCGACCCTCTGCCTGTCTGAAACAGACCTACTCTGGAGCTCCTCTAAGGTAACTTCTAGGAATGTGTTGTACCCCAAATATTTGGAGGTGCTTTGACTCCAGAACCAGTTTAGAGGCTTAATCTGCTGTTGTTTTGAGAGAAGGTCAGAGGAGGTCACAGAGAGTCGTGTCTTCACTCCATTATCTTGGCCAACTTTTTTTAAATAGCTTTTTATTTTCGAAATACATGCAAAGAGTTTTCAACATTTACCCCTGCAAAATCTTGTATTCCAAATTTTTTCTCCCCCTCCCTTTCCCCCAACCCCTCCTCTAGAAGGCAAATAATCCAATATATGTTAAAAATGTGCAATTCTTCTATACATATTTCCACAATTATCTTGCTACACAAGAAAAATCAGATCAAAAAGGAAAAAAAAAGTGAGAAAACAATAAGCAAGCAAAAAACAAAAAAAGGTTGCGATCCACATTCAGTCCCCACAATCCTCTTTGTGGGTGCAGATGACTCTCCATCACAAGACCACTGCAACTGACCCTGAATGATATTGAAAAGAGCCACATCCATCAGAACTGACCATCACATAGTCTTGTTGCCCCTGTGTATGATGTTATCTTGGTTCTACTCACTTCACTTAGCATCAGTTCATGCAAGTCTCTCCAGGCCTCTCTGAAATCGTCCTGCTGGTCGTTTCTTACAGAACAATAATATTCCATGACATTCATATACCATAATTTATTCAGCCACTCTCCAATTGATGGGCATCCATTCAGTTTCCAGTTTCCAAAGGGCTACCACAAACATTTCTGCACATGTGGGGCCCTTTCCCTCCTTTAAGATCTCTTTGGGATATAAAGGTATGATAACCCTTTGGGCAAAGTTCCAAATTTCTCTCCAGAATGGTTGAATCAGCTCACAACTCCACCAAGTCTATTAAGTGTCCCGGTTTTCCCACATACTCTCCCAACATTCATCATTATCTTTTCCTGTCATCTTAGCCAATCGGAATAGCTCAGAGTTATCTTAATTTGCATTTCTCTGATCAATAGTGATTTAGAGTATTTTTCATATCATTAGAAATGGCCTTAATTCTTCATCTAAAAATTATCTGTTCTTATCCTTTTATCAATTTATCATTTGGAGAATGGCTTGAATTCTTATAAATTTGAGTCAATTATCTATATTTTTGAAACAAGGTCTTTATCAAAATGTAAAAAATTTTTCCCCAGTTTATTAAATACAATTTCAAAGCATGTTTATGTAGTGATATTTCACATTAAGTATATTAACATTTTAAAAAAAATTTAATCATTTTTATGTAAAGTTTTTATGTTCCAAATTCTATTCCTCTCTTCCTTCCTTTCCTCCCCCTAATGGTAAGCAATCAGATGTAGGTAATAAATGTTGCAATTATGTAAAATATGTCCATTTTAATCATTTTCTATAAGAAGATTCAAATAAAAGGAAAAAAATGAAAGGAAGTTAAAAATAGCATGCTTCTGAGTATATTCAAATTGTATCTATTCTTTCTCTAGAGGTGGATAGTAGGCTTCATCATTAGTTTTTTGGAATTGTCTGGGATCATTGATGAGAATAGCTATTCACAGTTCTTCATCAAACAATACTGCTGTTATTGTGTATACAACTTTCTCCTGGTTCTGCTTACTTCACTTTGCATCAGTTCATGTAAGTTTTTTCTGAAATCATCCTGTTTGTCATTTCTCATAGCACAATAATATAATCATATATCACAGCTTATTTAACCAAATTGATAGGTATCCCTTTGATTGCAGATGCTTAACCACCAGAAGTATATGCTAAACTGCTATAAATATTTTTTGTACAATTGGGTTTTTTCCCCTTTTTGTTTTGTATATCTTTGAGATGAAGACTTAGCAATGATATTTCTGGATTAAAGGGTATATACAGTTTTATAACTCTGCTCATAGTTTCAAATTGCTCTGTAGAATAAATGGTTGAATCAGTTCATAGCTCTACCACTAGTGCATTAGTAAGTACCCCTGTTTTCCTATATCTCCTTCAACATTTTCCTTTTTTTTTTTTTTATCATATTGGCCAGATAGATGTTCCACAATGGTTTGTATCATTACAATCTTAATCCTCAAAAAAGGATGTGCCTTCCCCCACAAAAAAAAAAAAAATTGAATAGTATATACAAAGGAGCATAGATCATGAGTCTAGAATAATCCAAACCCTTCATTTTATATATGAAAAAATTGAGGCTCCCTGGAATGTTAAGTAATTTAGTCACATAAATACTTAGTGCCAGAGTTGGATTTTGAACCCAAGTGCTGTGATTCCTCCTACTCAATGTGCTTTCCTCTAGACCACAATGCTTCCCCATTGTTTGTAGCCTGCACAATGAAATAACTTTAAAGTAACATCTCATTTATCTACCATACACAATTATCTAGAAAACAGAAACCAAAACAAACAAAATGCTTCTGAGTTACTCTCCAAAAGTTCATGTACTAAAATTTATGTTTGTTACTCAGATTGAAGTCCTTCAGACCCTCTACTTAAGAAGCCTATTCACTTTTATTTATACAGTTATAACAAATGTGGTTATCTGATTTCTAACTCACAGCAGAATAAAAATAGCAAATTAGAAGAGATGAAACTGCTAAAAATAGAACCAGTGACAACAGCAAGAAATGTCAGTTGACGCTAATGCAGATAAAAAAAGTATTAAAAGCAAATACACACAAATACATATTTGCTTCTTTAAGAGGCTCTGGAATCTTAAATAGTGGCAGTTTAACTGTCATTCCTTGAAGAGTTAGAAGGGCATTGATGATCTATGAAGAGCCTGAAGAGTTGAAATTTTAACTTAATCTGTAAAAAGCCTGAGCTTAACTATTATTATGGTGAAATGGTTATGTGGTGACTTCAGAAAAACAGAAGACAGAGTCTGCAGAAATCTTTCCTTAGAATGTTTTAAGTTCTATCTTTTTAATAATTAAACATAGCCATTTACTTAACAATAATTTGAAAACAATAATATCATTGACAGTAATTTAATGGAAATTCAAAAATAATAAAATATAACAATCCACATATAAACGTGCACCACACTATCTTTTTTTTTTCTTTATTAAAGCTTTTTATTTGCAAAACATGTATGGGTAATTCTTCAACATTGACCCTTACAAAGCTTTCTGTTACAAATTTTTTCCCCCCTAGTCCCTACCCCTACCCTAGATGGCAGGAAGTCCACTACATGTCAATTATGTTAGAATACTTGACAAATGGAATATATGTATACATATTTCCATACTTATCTTGCTATGCAAGAATAATCTTAGCTACAAGAAAAAAAATCTGAGGAGGAAAACACAATGCAAGCAAACATCAATAAAGAACATGAAAATGTTATGTTGTGTTCTACATTTCATATCCCTCTCTCTGGGTGTATATGGCTTTCTTCACTGAACAATTGGAACTGGTTTGAAACATCTCGTTGTTGGAGAGAGCCATGTCCATCAGAATTGATCATCATATAGTATTGTTGTTGCTGTATATAATGATCTCCTGGTTCTGCTCACTTCACTTAGCATCAGTTCATGCAAGTCTCTCCAGGCTTCTCTGAAATCATCCTGCTGGTCATTTCTTACAGAACAATAATATTCCATTATATTCATATGCCATAATTTATTCAGCCATTTTCCAATTGATGGGCATCCACTCAGCTTCCAGTTTCTAGCCACTACAAAAAGGGCTGCCACAAACTTTCTTGCACATGTGGGGCCCTTTCCTTCCTTTAAGATATCTTTGGGATATAAGCCTAATAGAAACACTGCTAGGTCAAAGGGTATGCACAGTTTGATAAGTTTTTGAGCACAGTTCCAAATTGCTCTCCAGAATGGTTGGATCCGTTCACAGTTCCACCAATAATGTATCAGTGTCCCAGTTTTCCCACATCCCATCGAACATTCGTCATTATCTTTTCTGTCATCTTAACCAATCTGACAAGTGTGTGTATTGGTACCTCAGAGTTGTCTTAATTTGCATTTCTCTGATCAATAGTGATTTGGAACACCTTTTCATGTGACTAGAAATAGTTTTAATTTCATCGTCTTAAATCCTATCTTGGGAAGAAAATATAAAGAATTTTTTTGAGGAGTCTGAGTAGATAGAAGAGTGTTGACTATGATTTTGGAGGGTTACGAGGTATGGCTGGAGAATAGTTTATGAGAGGACAGAGAGAACTGAGGTTTTCTCTCAGTATTTTCCACAAAAAATTGAGCTTAATCTTTGTACTGGAAATAAGATGATTCTTGAAAGACTGGCTGAATGGTGTGGCACTGTTCTAGAAAGAAGCAGCTAAGACTAACAATAGTGTAATCTTTTTCATAGCTAAAAGTTTTACAAATATTTTTGTCTTTGTATTATTATTGTTTGCAATAAGTTGCACGGCAAATAACATTAATATTTATTTAAGCAGAGGAGCCTAAAGGGTTTGCTATACAGATATAAATAACTGCTAAGGGAAAGAGTTTCTACAACTTAATAAGTATTATTTAATAAACTATAGTGTAGATTAAGGGCTAACTAATATTTAATAAAGAGATAGCTAAATAATACTCTTGGGTTATACCAGAATTTGAAAGGATTTAAGAATAAACATGAGAATAGTCAAGTAGCTGGGGAGGGAGGTGAACTTTCTATGTAAGTAACATAGAAATATGGTTAACACCCATATTTTGCTACAATGAATGGTATCTTAAAAAGCATAGCAGTTCAGACTTTTTAACCCGCAAGATATTTGTACTCTTGTCTCCTTTAGCTCTGTTAGGTGAGCATTGTGCCTTATTTTATTGGGGAATAGAGTGAGAGAAAGGCCAAAATTTCCATGCAATTTCCTTTAGTATCCTTATACCCCTTGTTTTGAGGTATCCTTACCTCCCTCAAACTTATTCTCTTATCACTTCTCTTTTTAGTGTTGTCTTCCATATTAGAATGAAAATTCTTTTGAGGGCAGAAACTTCTGCTAACTTGCTTCTATTGCTTCTAACTTACTAGTACATAGTAAGTATTTAATAAACCTCATATCATAGGGGTCAAAGAGCCCTAACACACTTGAGTGGTCAAAAGAATCACTGCAGTAAGCATAATACAATAATAATCAAAATAAAGAACCTAGATTATATAATTTTAAAGATTCCAGTTCTAAAATTTTGGTTCTGATTTGCTCTTCTCAGAGTGACTGAAGATCAAATGATGTAATAAATATAAAAACACATTATGTACACTATACAATTTTAAAATTATAAGTGCAGAGCCCTCAATCTGTTCAGCATATTAGTTCTTATTCCTCTTGGGTTAGGAAAGGGAGACAATATTTGTTACTATGTAATTACATTTGAGACATAAATTGATTATAAACCAATAAGAAATTAGTTCTAAAGCAGATGCAAAGGGAAAATTTTCTGGTACAAATGGTTGACCCTGATCTAGGTGATTTTAACTATATGAGGACTGTGCTCCAAGAACATTGTGAAAAATGTGTGCAAAAGGATTCCACAGCTATGAAGCATGGGTTAATAAGATGGGAGGAAATATATGGAATGACCCTTATGTTGGCATATACTTATACCTCCTCAGCCACTTGATAGGCAATTTGAAGTGAATATTCTTAAAACTTGTAAATTAAAAAAAAAAAACATAAAACCCACCACCACCCAATAAGATGTCAGGTTACCCCTGTCTACCCAGAAAAGACTATTGAAAAACAAACAAAAAAGTCTACCTGTCACTTGTCACTAAACGGTTTTTCTCTTTATAAAATAAAGCGTTGGGAAGTACTTCCAGTTCTAAATCTATGATCCTATGATCTAATAAACCATAAAATTTTATAACTAAATGGAGAATCTTGTTAAGGTAAAAACCTATACTACAGTCCCTGCTTTTGTTGTAAAGTTCAGGAATAAATACTAAGTAAATATGGTGTGAGAAAGTTCTGTTTCTAATTCTCAATTCAGAGCTCTTTCCACTTCATGTGAAATTAAATGCTCAAAGAATGGATGACCATCCTTAAGGATGCTGCAAAAGGATTTTTACTTTGAAAGGGAGGCTAAATGAGATTATCTTTAGGGTTCCTTCCAGACTAGAATAGTAATACTCTGTTACTGGTCTGAAAGAAATAATGGATAAAGGGGAAGAGAGATAAGGGCAATGAGATCAGTTAAGAGGCTACTGCTATAAGGTGAAGACACAGACTGAGGTGCTGGCTATGGGAGGAAAGGTATTGCAAAGTAAGAGTGACTAAGTGGATATATTGTTTCTTTATAAGAATTATCAAAGTTAAATTGGAATATACCAGTAAGAAAGCACTGTTAAGGTAAAAACAGCTTTTAGAAGACCAGCTTCTGAGTTACAAACATTTACAACTCTAAATTGGTTACTAAGCATAAACTGTCTTAGCTCTAGTAAAAGGTCAGTCAAAGATGATCATTTAATTGAGAAGTAGGCTTAAAGCTTGTTTTAGATGTTGTGGACTGGTATCAAAGGAAAATACTCCATTTCTGTCTTTATTGAGTTTATAATCTAGTGGAAGAAAAAAAAAGAAACCCAAATAAAAACCACAGTACAATTACATTAAGGAAAAATGCAAATTATATTTTGTGGAGACTAATAAATCACATGCCAGCTGTCCATCTCTTTTCCTGCATTTTCACCACATCACTGGCTTACCTTTTTTTTTTT
>JAJPUD010032111.1:0-12123 GCA_023553655.1 Myrmecobius fasciatus | reverse complement strand
TAAGAAAAAATCTCCAGGGCCAGATGGATTTACATGTGAATTCTACCAAACATTGAAAGAACAATTAATTCCAATACTATACAAACTATTTGAGAAAATAGGGACAGAAGGTATACTGCCAAAATCCTTCTATGAAACCAATATGGTGCTGATAGCTAAACCAGGTAGGGTGAAAACAGAAAAAGAAAACTATAGACCCATTTCCCTAATGAATATTGATGCAAAAATTTTAAATAAGATATTAGCAATGAGATTACAGAAAGTCATCCCCAGGATATTACACTATGACCAAGTAGGATTTATACCACGGATGCAGGGCTGGTTCAATATTAGGAAAACTATCAGCATAATCAATTATATTAATAACCAAACTAACTAAAACAATATGATTATCTCAATAGATGCCAAAAAAGCATTTGATAAAATCCAACACCCTTTCCTATTAAAAACACTAGAGAGTGTAGGAATAAATGAGCTTTTCCTTAAAATGATTAGTAGCATCTATTTAAAACCATCAGCAAGCATCATATGTAATGGAGACAAACTAAAACCATTCCCCATAAGATCAGGAGTGAAACAAGGCTGCCCACTGTCACCATTACTATTTAATATTGTATTAGAAATGTTAGCTTTAGCAATAAGAGAAGAAAAAGAGATAAAAGGAATCAGAGTAGGTAATGAAGAAACTAAATTATCACTCTTTGCAGATGACATGATGGTATACTTAGAGAACCCTAGAGACTCAACTAAAAAACTACTAGAAACAATTCACAACTTTAGCAAAGTTGCAGGATTCAAAATTAATCCACATAAATCATCAGCATTCTTATATATTACCAACAAAGTTCAGCAGCAGGAGATACAAAAAGAAATTCCATTCCAAATAGCAGATGATAGGATAAAATATTTGGGAATCTATCTGCCAAGGAAAAGTCAGAAACTATACGAACTAAATTACAAAACACTTTCCACACAGACTTAATCAATTGGAAAAATATTAAGTGCTCATGGGTAGGCAGAGCGAACATAATAAAAATGACAATACTACCCAAACTAATCTACTTATTTAGTGCCATACCAATCAAACTCCCAAGAAATTATTTTACAGATCTAGAAAAAATAGTAGCAACGTTCATTTGGAAGAACAAAAGGTCAAGGATTTCAAGGGAATTAATGAAAAAAAAAGGCAGATGAAGGTGGCCTTGCTGTACCAGATGTAAAACTATATTATGAAGCAGCGGTCATCAAAACCGTTTGGTACTGGCTAAGAAATAGAGCGGTCGTTCATTGGCACAGGATAGGTTATCAGGGCAGTCTAGGCAATAACCTTAACAATTTAGTGTTTGATATACCCAAAGACCCCAGCTTTTGGGATAAATACTCACTATTCGGCAAAAACTGCTGGGAAAATTGGAAACTAGTGTGGAATAAATTAGAGCTTGACCCATACCTAATACCACATACCGAGATAAGATCTAAATGGGTTCAAGATCTAGATATAAAGAATGATTTTGTAAACAAATTAGAGGAACATAGGATAGTTTACCTCTCAGACCTGTGGAGATGGAATAAATTTATGTCCAAAGAAGATCTAGAACTCTAATTGAACACCAGATGGATAATTTTGATTATATTAAGTTAAAAAAGTTTCTCTACAAATAAAACTAATGCAGACAAGATTAGGAGGGAAGAATCAAAGTGGGAAATCATCTTTACATTTAATGTTTCTGATAAAGGCCTCATTTCTAAAACATATAGAGAATTTTCTCATATATATAAGAATTCAAGCCACTCTTCAATAGATAAGTGGTCAAGGGATATGAACAGACAATTTTCAGATGATGAAATTAAATCCATCTCTAGTCATATGAAAAGTTGCTCCAAATCACTATTGATCAGAGAAATGCAAATTAAAACAACTCTGAGATACCACAACACACCTGCCAGATTGGCTAAAATGACAGGAAAAGATAACGATGAATGTTGGACGGGATGTGGGAAAACTGGGACACTGATACATTGTTGGTGGAACTGTGAATGGATCCAACCATTCTGGAGAGTAATTTGGAGCTATGCTCAAAAAGTTATCAAACTGTGCATACCCTTTGACCCAGCAGTGTTTCTATTGCTCCTATAACCCAAAGAAATCTTAGAGGAGGGAAAGGGACCCACGTGTGCAAGAATGTTTGTGGCAGCCCTTTTTGTAGTGGCCAGAAACTGGAAACTGAATGGATGCCCATCAATTGGAGAGTGGCTGAATAAATTATGGTATATGAATATTATGGAATATTATTGTTCTGTAAGAAATGACCAGCAGGAGAATTTTAGAGAGGCCTGGAGAGACTTGCATGAACTGATGCTGAGTGAAATGAGCAGAACACAACAATATCACATGATGACCAATTCTGATGGATATAACTCTCTGCAACAAAGAATTGTCTCAAACAAGTTCCAGTTGTTCACTGAAGAAAACCATATACACCCAGAGAGAGGGATATGAAATATGGACCACAACGTAACATTTTGATGATCTCTATTGATGTTCGTTTGCATTGTGTTGCCTTTCTCTGATTTTCTTTTTTTTCTTGTAGATAGGAGTTTTCTTGCACAACTTGTCAAGTATTTCAATATTATTGACATGTAGTGTACTTCCTGCCATCTAGGGGAGGGCAGGGGACTGTGGGTAAAAGTTGTAATGGAGAGCCTTGTGAAGATCAATGCTGGGGAACTACCCATACATATGTTATACAAATAAAAAGCTTTAATAAAAAAAACAGAAATGAGAAATGAGTGTTGGGCTCCTGAATCAGTAGCAGCACTAGTGGTTTCTAGACTTCTCAGTCCAACAATACCAAAGACAGGGCAAAAAGGAAATTCAAAAAGCTATGGAGAAGAATGCTTTAAAAAGCAAAATTGGCCAAATGAGAAAGGAAGGACAAAAGCTCATGGAAGAAAATAATTCCTTGAAAATTAGAACTGAGGAAATGGAAGGTAATGACTTTATGAGAAATCCAGAAACAATAAAACAAAATCAAAAGAATGGGCGGAAAAGAAAATAATGTGTAATATCTCACTGAAAAAACAACTGACCTGGAAAAATTGTTCCAAGAGAAATAATTTTTAAAAATTATTGTCTACTGAAAACCATGACAAAAAAAGAACCTAGACATGATTTTTCAACAAATTATCAAGTAAAACATTCCTGATATCCTAGAGCTAAAGAGTAAAATAGAAATGGAAAAATCCATCATTCACTTCTCAAAAGAGATCCCAAGATGAAAATTCCCAAGAATATTATAGCCAATTCTGAAACTCCCAGATCAAGGAAAAAATATTATAAGCATCCAGAAAGAGAAAAAAATATATATAATGGAGCCATAGTCTGGATAAAAAAAAAAGATTTAGCAGCTTCTGCATTAAAAGGTCATAGGGTTTGGAATATGATAATTCAGAAAGCCGTAGAGCTAGGATTATAACCAAGAATCATCTACCCAGCAAAACTGAGTATAATCCTTCAAAAGAAAAGTGGATATTTGATAAAATAAAGGACTTTCAAGCATTTGTGATTAAAATACCAGAACTGAATAGAAAATTTAATTTTCAAATACAGAACTCAGGGGAAACATAAGGAAGTACTCAGGAAAGGGATTTTATAAAAAACTTAATAAGGTTTATTGATCTGCGGTGATTATTACATGGGAGGACGGTACATGTAATACATTAGAACTTTCTTATTATGTCAGTTAGAAGGAAAATAAATAAATAAATAGATAGATAGATAGATAGATAGATAGATAGATAGATAGATAGATAGATAGATGGATCAGTTGTGAGTTGAATATAAAGGGATAATACCTTAAAAATGAAATTAAGGGGTGAGAGAGGATGTACTGGAAAAATGGAAAAGAAGAGGTGGAATGACGTAAATGATCTGCCATAAAAGAGGCAAGAAAAAGCTTTTCAAGTGGAGAGAAAGAGGGGAAGAAGTTAAAGAATAAGCCAACTGCATTCCCATCAGAATTAGTTCAAAGAGGAAAAACATATACAATCTGTATGGGTATGGAAATCTATTTTACTTTGCAAGAAAATAAGAGGGGAAGGAGGGAGGGGGGATAAAAAAGGACATATTGGGGTGGTCAGTAGCAAAACACTTTTGAGAAAAATCAGGATGAATGGAGAAGGAATAGAATAAACAAGGGGCAATAATTAGCAATAGTAATTGGGAAAAGAATTTTGAAGCAAGTATCTTTTATGAAGGCCTCATTTCTCAAATGTATAGGGAACTGATTCAAATTTATTTTTTAAAAAGAGCTATTCTACAAATCATAAATGATCAAAAGATATGAACATTGCCCAAAGCACTAAAATTATGCATATTCATGAATCCAAAAGAGATGTTTAAAAAATAAAAAGGACTTATATGAACAAAAATTTGTTTGGAATACCTCAGAGGAAAAAAAAAAACCTCACACCCATTCCTCTTTTAGTAAAATAAAAATTAGACTAACAGCTTGTACTCTAAAAAGAGTGTGAGGAAACAAGGGAATAGTCACTATGTATCCAGAATAATTATCATCTGCAATATCGTTTCACTATCATAATGCATATTCATAAAAGCCAGCAGAAGGCATACTAATGTTGCATGAATATTTTATTCAAACAAGTGTTCTTTCCCCTCTCCAAATATATTTCATGTGAATGACTCAGTTATCAAATTACTTTCTCAAAGTCCAAGAATGAAATAGTACCATTAACAAGAATAATTGGAGTCTGAACTCATGCTGAGTTTATCCCATACATCCTTGTTAATTCTTCAACACCATGAGAGCCAAGGATGGGATGGAAGTCTTGTCTTTTAATGTTATTTATTGGAGTGGAAAGTTGATCTTCATAGTACCTAAAACCACATGTACTGGGCCTCCTACAGTTTTATCTAATCCTGGTTCCTTAGTAAGAACAATGCTGGCATAATTAAAGTAAGGCACATATTTTTGTCTCTATGTAATAAGTGCCGTAATATGTAAAATTTTAGTATAAATGTCCAAACTTTGGAGGAAAAAGGAAATTATTTAAAACAAATACACTAGTTTGTTGTTGTTTTCCATTTAATCCATGATATCAGGCTTCTTCTAGTTCTGGATATTCTCATGCTTCTGATTTTTGTGTTATATTTGTAACAGGAACTGAAAATTTTCCTTAAATTACAAAGCAGTGTTTTGTTCATTCATGTTCAATCACTCTCCTATACTAGATATGGAGAAAGACATGCAAATTGGGTGGTTCTTTTACTATCACCCACTTTCTACCACATTTAGCATGAGTGACTAAAGGAGGGGTATGAATAGAGAAGGAAGCCCCCAAATTCACTAAGATTTATTGGTTCCTTTCTTCACCAGATATAGCCAAACAATTGCAAACTTTTACCAATTTGACCTGCACGTTTTGCATTTTTGTCTTTTCACTAATTGTACATCCTTCATCTTTGTTTAGGAACTCAACTTCTGTCATATAGACATCTTACAATGACCTACTAATTGAGCTCATAGTCTCAAATCTCTCCAGCCTACTATTACATGGTTGCCAAAGTGATTTTTCTAATCACGTGATAAAACAACTTAATAAACTCCTTGGTTCTCTGTAGTCTCTAAAATGAAATAGAAACTTTTCTGTTGGACTTTTAAAGCCTTTTATATACTGGATCCAACCTCTCTCCAAGTTCATTATTTATTACTCCATTCAGTAATAGAGCCCTAGTTCAGGAATCAGGAAGTTGTGTGTTCAAATCAAGCTTTAGACATTTATTAGTTGTGTTATCTTAGGCAAATCAATTAACCTGACTGCCACAGTTTTTTTTTTTCTATTTAGAAGATGGTAATAATAGTTTATAATTCTTGTGGGTACTGTGAGGATAAAATAAAATAATATTTATAAAGTACTTCTTAACCTTAAAATTTTAACTAGAAATAAATACTTTATTATTTATAAATTGTAATATAATTATATTTGCATTATTTATTAGGCATTTACTATGAACCTGGCACTGTGCTAATCACTGGGGATACAAAGAAAAGAAAAAAAGACAAGTTCCTCAGTTAATTAGTGAACACAACATGAAAATAACTCTATAAAAACAAACTGTATAGAGAATAAATTGGAGATAATCAATAGAA
This sequence comes from Myrmecobius fasciatus, assembly GCA_023553655.1. Lineage (NCBI taxonomy): Eukaryota > Metazoa > Chordata > Mammalia > Dasyuromorphia > Myrmecobiidae > Myrmecobius > Myrmecobius fasciatus. The sequence continues at coordinate 5,953 of JAJPUD010032111.1, read as the reverse complement.
GCATGAAACCAGAATTAAAAGGAATCAGAAAAAAAATTCTTGAGAAGTGGATTTTTAACTGGAGCTTAAAGGAACCAAGTAAGATCAAGAAGTTGTGAATAAGAATAGATTTTTATGTATGGGGAATAGGAAGAGTTAATGACTGGATTCAGAAGATGGAATGGATTATTCAAGGAATGGCAAAATGGCAAGTATCACTGGAAAGATGAGTTTGTTATGGAGTGTAAAGTGTAAGAAAACTGAAAAAGGAGCAGAAAGCCAGATTATGAAAGTCTTGGAATAGCACACATCAAATTTGATATTTAATCTTAAAAGTGATATTCCTTTAGTATTTCTTCTTTGTCCACTTATATATCTGCAGGTATTACCAATAACAAAATGGAAGTTATGTGATGGAAAGGTCTAATTCATTTTTTTTTCATATTATGACAAGCATCTAGTGTAGTGACTGCCATATAATAAGTACTTAGTATTTGCTGAATAAGTAATGGAGTGAGTGAAAATCTATGCATTATAAATTGGACTACAAGTTATTTCCTCATAAAACATTTCATCTTCTATATTCATGCTGTCAAGCTGGAAGTTCCCTATGTTTACAAATACTTTTATTAAATTTAATTTATTTTTACTTTACATTATTGTTTTTTATTTTGAATTCTAAAATCTTTTTTCCCTTCAGTTCTGTGATATCTTCTGTTCATGTAAAATCATGAAAACATATTTCTATATTAAGAATTTTTTTTCTTTTGACAAAAGAAAAATAAAGTGAAAAACAATATATTTTGATGTTTATTTTTTTCTCTAAAGAACTGATTGTTAAACAATTGTCTACACAGCATTCTTTTTTAAAAAATTTAATAGCTTTGTATTTTCAAAATATATTCAGAAATAGTTTTTACCATTCACCCTTGAAAAATTTTGCATTCCAAATTTTTCCCCTTCTCTTCCCCCATCCTTCCTTTAGATAGCAAGTAATCCAATATATGTTAAACATGTACAATTTTTCTATACATATTTCCCCATTTATCATGCTGCACAATAAAAATCAGATCAAAAAGTAAAAAATAAAAAATGAGAAAGGAAACAGAAAAACAAGTAAATAACAACAAAAAAGTTGAAAACACTATGTTGTGATCCACATTCAATCCCGACAATCCTCTCTCTGGATGCATATGGCTCTCTCCCTCACAAGTCTAAATCTCTTTATTGTTGGGAAAAAAACATGTCCATCAGAACTGATTATCACATAATTTTGTTGCTGTGCACGATGTTCTCTTCTTTCTATTCACTTAACTTAGCATCAGTTCTTGGAAGTCTCTCCAGGCCTTTCTGAAATTATTCTGCTGATCGTTTCTTATAAAACAATAATGTTCCAGAAAGTTCATATGCCATTACTTATTCAGCTATTCCCCAGCTAATGAACATCCACTCAGATTCCAGTTCCTTGCCACTAAAAAAAAGGGCTACTACAAACATTTTAGCACATGGGGGTTCTTTTTTCTTTTTTTATAATCTCTTTGGGACACAAGCACAGTAGAGACATTGTTAAATCAAAGTGTATGGATAGTTTGATAGCCCTTTGTGTATAGTCCCAAATTGCTCTCCAGAATGGTTAGATCAATTCACAAATTCACCAACAATATATTAGTGTCCCAGTTTTCTCACATTCCTGCCAACATTTATCATTATCTTTTACTGTGATCTTAGTCAATCTGAGAGGTTTGTTGTGGTACCTCAAAGTTGTCTTAATTTGCATTTTTCTGATCAAAAGTGGCTTAGAGAATTTTTTCCTGACTAGAAATGATTTTAACTTCTTCATCTGAAAATTGTTGAATGGTCTTCTTTTTGCTTAGAGATATTCAATACTACAATAGTAAATAGGGGCTTGCTATCTTCTTCTCCAGTATAATTTACAAATAACGGAACTGAGGCAAACAGGATTAAATTCCTTGTCTAGGGTCACATAGCTAGTACATGTATGAGGCAGGATTTCAACTTAAATATTCTAACTCCAAATCCAATGTTCTATTCACTGTTCTATATAGTTATTCCCAGAAATGGAGGACTTGAAATGTGGTATATAAGAAATCCTGTCAGATGTAAATGAGATATTAGTAAATTTGCTGAGCTATTTCTCCTATTTCTCTTATAATCTTTGTTATAAAAGATGGCTCACTGGGGCAGGGTTAAGAAAGATACATAATTAATAAATTAAAGGGATTTAAATATATTTCATATACATTAATTAGGCCATTGGTTAACTTGGTTGAAGACCAAATATTCAGCATCAAAAAATGAAAAGAATGAAATCACAAATGAAGAAAAAATTAAGACAATCATTAAGAGATATTTTGCCCAATTATATTGTAATAAATTTTACAATCTGACTGAAATCAAAGAATATTTACAAAAAATATAAATTAAATATAAAATGTAAATATAAATTACTTAAAATGACAGATCAGGAAATAGAAACCTAAATAATCATATTTTAGAAAAGAAAATTGAATAAGCCATTAATTAACTCCCTAAGGAAAGTATAGCCAGGGCCAGATAGATTCACAAGTGAATTCTATCAAATACTTTAAAATAATTAATATTATTTTTAAAATAGGCAAAGAAGAAGCCCTACCAAAATCTTTTTATTACAAAATTTATGGTACTGATATCTAAATCAAGAAATTTTACACAGGGAAAGAAAACTATAAGCCAATTTCTTTAATGAAAATAGGTGCAAAATTTTTTGAATAAAATATTAGCCCCCTAAAAATTTTGAAAATCAAATAAATTAATATTGGATAGAGAAAAGAGAATAACTCAAGAATAACATGGGAAAAGAGTTAATACTTGGTTAAAGAGACACACACCAAAATTACTGAAGAAAAGAACACCTTGAAAATCAGAATAGGCCAAATTATAAAAGATTCACAAAAATTCCAGAAAAGAATGCCTTGACAGGAGACTTCCGGGGGTGGAGCCAAGACGGCAGAGCTCAGACAGGAGTCTCTATAACCTCCTCTAACCTTCCCTCAAACCAACAATATATAAAGCCTCTAGACTGATTTTGAAGTAAAAAAAAAATTCACAATGTCTGGAGGACAAAACATTTCTAGAAGATACTCTGGAAGAACTTCAAAACAGGTCTGTTTTAATTGGACAGGGGGGTGGTCTGCTGAATCCAGACTGCAGAACTGGGAGACTGGGGCAGGGAGCTGGAGCAGGGAGCTAGAACAGGGAGCTGGAACAGGAGGCGGAACAGGAGGCAGAATGTTGTGCTTTTCACACACCTGGGAGTCTTCTGTGGGCCTCTTGGGCCAATCTGTTCTGATAGTAAGCAGATGGTTTGGAAAATCTGCATTTTGTGGGGGGTAGATTGTGAACCACTGAACCCCTGATGAACACCAGACTTAGCTGCCATTACACAACACCCTAAAGCAATCAATCAATCAGCAGAACTGATCAGCACCTGAAATAACTCAATCAGCAGAACTGCCCAGCACTTGAAGTAACTCAATCAGCAGAACTGCCCTAGGGCAAATTAAAGCAGCTGTTCCTCTTTTGCCTTGAAGGGACCTCCCACCTTTAAAAAAAATGAATAAAAAACCAAAAAGAGCTCTCACCATAGACAGCCTTTATGGAGAGAGGGAAGAACAGACCTCAAATCCTGAGGCCCCTAAAGGTCAAGCAACTCCAGAAAAAGCCCCAAAGACAGACCTAAGCTGGACACCATGTCACAAGGCTTTCTTTGAATATTGCATAAAGGATCTTAAAAGAGAGTTGGAAGAAACATGGGGAAATGTAATGAGATCACTGCAAAATAAAATGGAAAAAATGGAAAAAGACTACAATGAACAAATTGGCCAATTACAAAAGGAGCTGAAAACAGTAACTGGAGAAAAAAGACAATAAAAATTAGAATGGAACAAATGGAAGTGAATGACTCATCAAGACTTCAAGAATCAGTCAAACAAAAAGAAAAAATGAAAAGACAGAGAAAAACATGAAATATCTCCTAGGAAAAACAACTGACCTGGAACATAGATCTAGGAGGGACAATCTAAGGAATATAGGGTTTCCTGAAAGCCATGATGAAAAAAAGAACCTAGACAGTATCTTCCAGTAAGTCATAAAAGAAAACTGCCCTGATATTTTAGACCCGGAAGGCAAAATACTTTTTTTAAATTAATTAATCAATTAATTTTTTATTAATACTTTTTATTTGCAAAACATATGTATGGGTAATTCTTCAACATTAACCCTTACAAAGCTTTCTGTTACAAATTTTCCCCCCTTACTCCCCACCCCTCCCCTAGATGGCAGGATATGAACTACATGTTAATTATGTTAAAATACTTGAGAAATCAAATATGTATATACTTATTTCCACACATCATGTTTGTGCAGGAGAAATCATATTTACAAGAAAGAATAATCAGATAAAGGAAATACAATGCAACCAAACATCAATAGAGAGCATGAAAATGATATGTTGTGGTTCACATTTCACATCCCTCACTCTGGGTGTATATGGCTTTCTTCACTGAACAATTGGAACTGGTTTGAGGCATTTCATTGTTGAAGAGAGACATGTCCATCAGAATTGATCATCATATAGTACTGTTGTTGCCGTGAATAATGATCTCCTAGTTCTGCTCACTTCACTGAGCATCAGTTCATGCAAGTCTCTCCAGGCCTCTCTGAAATCATCCTGCTGGTTGTTTCTTACAGAACAATAATATTCCATAATATTCATATACCATAATTCATTCAGCCACTCTCCAATTGATGGGCCTCCATTCAGTTTCCCGTTTCTAGCCACTACAAAAAGAGCTGCCCCAAACATTCTTGCACATGTGAGGCCCTTTCCTTCTTTTATGATTTCTTTTGGATATAAGCCCAATAGAAACACTTCTGGGTCAAAGGGTATGCACAGTTTGATAACTTTTTGAGCGTAGCTCCAAATTGCTCTCCAGAATGGTTGGATCTGTTCACAGTTCCACCAACAATGCATCAGTGTCCCAGTCTTCCCACATCCCCTCCAACACCTGTCATTGTCCTTTCCTGTCATTTTAGATAATCTGCAGGTGTGTTGTGGTACCTCAGAGTTGTCTTAATTTGCATTTCCCTGATCAATAGTGATTTGGAGCAACTTTTCATATGACTACAAATAGTTTTAATTTCTTCATCTGAAAATTGTTCATATCTTTTGACCATTTATCAATTGGAGAATGGCTGGACTTTTATAAATGAGACAATTCTCTATATATTTTAGAGATGAGATCTTTATCAGAATCATTAGATGTAAAGATGATTTCCCAATTTGATGCTTCCCTCCTAATCTTGACTGCATTAGTTTTGTTTGTACAGAAACTTTTTAACTTAATATAATCAAAATTATCCATCTGGTGTTCAATCAAGTGTTCAAGATCTTCTTTGGACATAAATTTATTCCATCTCCACAGGTCTGAGAGGTAAACTATCCTATGTTCCTCTAATTTGCTTATAATATCACTCTTTATATCTAGATCATGAACCCATTTAGATCTTATCTTGGTATGTGGTGTTAGATGTGGGTCCAGCCTTAATTTCTTCCACACTAGTTTCCAATTTTCCCAGCAGTTTTTGCCAAATACTGAGTACTTATCCCAAAAGCTGAGGTCCTTGGGTTTATCAAACACTAAATTGTTAAGGTTATTGCCTAGATTGTCCTGTTAACCTACCCCGTGCCACAGATCGAATGCTCTATTTCTTAGCCAGTGCCAAATTGTTTTGATGACTGCTGCTTTATAATATAGTTTTAGATCTGGTATAGCAAGGCCACATTCCTCTGTCTTTTTTTTATTAATTCCCTTGAAATCCTTGACCTTTTGTTCTTCCAAATGAACTTTGCTACTATTTTTTCTAGATCTGTAAAATAATTTCTTGGGAGTTTGATTGATATGGCACTAAATAA
>JAJPUD010032110.1:539-12123 GCA_023553655.1 Myrmecobius fasciatus | reverse complement strand
GAAATGTGGACCACAACATAACATTCTCATACTCCTTGATTGATGTTTGCTTACATTGTGTTTCCTTTATCTGATATATCATTTGTGTAGATAAGATTTTTCTTGCACACCAATGATAAGTTTGGAAATATGTATACATATATTCGATTTGCCAATATTTTAACATAATTAACATGTAGTGGATATCCTGCCATCTAGGGGAGGGGTGGGGAGTTGGGGGGAAAATTTGTAACGGAAAGCTATGTAAGGGTTATTGTTGAAGAATTACCCACACATATGTTATGCAAATAAAATAAAAATTTTAAAAAAAAATGACTAAACAAAATTCTATCCTTTGATAGCATTTGAAATTAAAGCCTGACTCTAGTTAGTCTATATTCATTAAAGACAATGTTAAAGATATCCTTGATATTAGAGGTCATTTTTTCTGTGACTGCCACTTGGCAGGTGAGTTGATTATCATGAATAAATGTTAATCAGTGAGCAATGGTTTCTCTGAGGTAAAAAATAAAATGTTAACTACATAAAATCTAAAGTGTTCTTTTCCGTTCTCATATTATAATACCCCAACCTTATTTTCCCTAGATATTCAATAAATACATGATTAAATCTATTCATTTTGGAATCCACAATGAAAAAAGAGTGACATGAAACAGTTTTTTGGTGTCAACTTCCTTTGACAACCATGTAGAAGTCAGACCCTGAACTTAACTGTAGGGCAGTAAATGCAGAGAAATTCCCTTCCTTTCTATATATTGACCAGATGATAGGTTAGGACAAAGAGCTTTAAATAAGACAGCTAAAGCAAGATAGAGAGAGGCTAAATGGTCACTAACAGCAAGATGCGTACTTCAGAAAGCAGTAAAGACTAATCATAATACTTGGAGGTATACAAAATGTTTTACATATTCTCCAATTTGATCCTTTCAACAACTTTGTAAGGTGGGCATTATTATTATTTCTATTTTATGGATAACAAAACTAAAAGTGAGAAAAGTTAAATAGCTTTCCTGGGATCACAAAGCTATTAAGAAACTGAGTCAGGACTTTTGCAAGTTCAACATTCTTTCTACTACATTATCTAGCTGCCTATAGACCTAGGACACTGACATATTTCAAAACAATGGCAGAAAAATTTTTTGAAGTATAGATAGGCCTGATCCCAGGGATGAAAGCATGTAGGAGTCATGTAAGAGTCAAAGAACAGACCCACTCCTAACTCTGCCTCAAAAGTGACTAAACTCTTCCCTGAGGAATTCAGCCTTAAACACTTACTAGCTTTATTACCTTGGGCAAGGTACTTAAGTGTCTCAGTTTCTTCAAATGTAAAATGGGGGTAATAATATCAAATGAGTTTATATTTGTAAAGCTTTTAGCACAGTACCTGGTACATAGAAGGCACTCAACAAATGTTTCTTTTCTTCTCCTTCCCCTAGGCTGTAGCTGGAAGCAAGTAATCAAAGCAGATCAAGAATGAATACATAAATAAAAAGATATTCATTAAACATTTTTGTGTCAGACTCTATGATAAAGGTTGGGGACATAAGTACAAAAGGAAAGAATACAAAAAGAAACATAGTCCCTACTAATAAGGATTTTTTATTCTATAAGGCAGCTAAGACAGTAAATAGAAAACAGGGCATGGAATCAAGAAAACCTGAGTTCAAATCCAACCCCAGATACTTACTAGCTGTTTGACTTTGGTCAAGTCACTTAATCTCTACTTACCTCAGTTTCCTCATCTGTAAAATAAAGTTAACAATAGCACTGATCTCTCAAGATCAAATAAACTAATAATTGTAAATCCCAGTAAGTTATATCAATATTATCTTTTATTATTAATAAAGTAGAAAATATAAAGAGATTGTGGATAGGGAGTAGTGTTTAAGATTAGAAAGTCACTTTTTCAGAATTGAAACTATTGATTTAATTACTGTTCCCAAAGCTAGAGATAAAAAAGGAAGGCGACACAGAAAAGGTACATGGGATGAAGACTGAAAGGAAGATGGTTGGAATATGGTGAGATTCTGTTGGACTGATATGGAGAACTATTATCATTCTGAGAACAGAGCCACAGATTGGGCATTGGAGAGTTGAGATCATGTAGGCTAAACAGTAGAAATCAGAGCAAAAGCTCAAGTTGACACTACCCTTTTTTTTTACATTTTTATTTTAAAATTTTAGTAATTGTAAGTATTCAGGATTTTTTTCAGCAAAATTGGCATTCACCAAGAAAACCTTTTATGTCACCAGAAGATGAATCTGTAAGTTCTTAATGTTATACTTGTATGAAGTAAATTGACAAGAATTCTCCAAGAGAATGACAGTAACTATCAATATAACTTTTTTGTTACAACTTCACAAAATTACCAAAACAATGTCTAAAAGGCAGAACTTTTTAATGAAAAAAAAAAGAAAACATGTTTAAAAGAAAAAATAAATTTTCTGTTCTTTTCAGGTAAACATTTCTCAGTGATGTTTTTGGAGAACACCTTATCCTTATCAATTTAAAAATATACATATTTTTAAAAACTTTAAAAGCAATTTCAGAAAGAGAAACATGCCACTCCTCTCTTCTTCCTTACCTTTGCTATTTCCTGTCTTTTAGAGAAGCTATTTTAAGCACCAAACTGGAATATACTTTAATATTTGATTTAAATATTTATATTTAATATTGTTCCTGGTGCTTTCAATCTTCTCTTACAAGGCCTATCAAGAAAATAAAGCATCCTTCCAGAAAATCAGTAGATAAATAATACACATTAACCAAAATAAATGTAAGTAGGAAGTTATTAACTTGGGAAAATGATATATAATCTTCCTGGGTAGCTCTGGTGTTCTTCATCAAAATTACTATAAATTTACAAACATTGATTGGCAATCCACAGCCATGGTTTGCTCTTGCCTTTTAATCCTTTCCTGCATTTATCTAAATGAACGTGTGTCAGGGACTGGAACTGAGCATCAATCTCTCCAGCTTTAGGAGATAATACCATCAGCAGTTGCTTTCTCAAATTCAAAAAATAAAACACATTCAGTAAAATCCTGTTAGAAAGTCTTAGACCATAAATTTGGTAATTCCATTGCACAACATGTTAAATCACACCAGGGTGTGAATGGTGATAGTATGTACATCTCTTTTGCTTTAGAAAAAGTAGAAATATATATATAATATACATATATATATATATATAAAATCTTTTTTTTCACCAGCACTCACAATGTTCAGTCTCATGTTATTTATTTGGTCTTGTTTTTATGTCTTAGTCTAATATGGTATATTCTATATATTGTGCCTAACTTGATTTCAGAGTCTTTGAGTCTTTGAGTTCAAGATTTATGTTATATTTCTTCTATATTTTCCTTCACTGCTAGACAAAGTGCAGAGAACAATTGAGTTTTTTCCCCTTGAGTATGTTGTTTTTGCTTATTGGTGCATTTATTTGTTTTTTGGAGGTAAGAAGGTATATCTTGGCTTGTGATTTCATCACTATAGAAAAGTTCCACTATCTCCAGAAATATGCAATGGAAATTATTCAGTAACTTTAGTCAGTCTCAAGGTGCTTTTAAAAACTTATTGGCTGATGAGGAATTCCCTAGATCAATAAAAACACAGGTCTAGGCCTTATTCCTTTCCTGATTCCAATTGTAGAACTCTATCCACTATAATGCTTCATAGGTCAGATGGTAGGACAGGATATGAGATAATGCAGCATGAAGTTGGTTTAAATGAAGAAGTCTATTAAAGTTACTCTTAGATACAAGATCCATGACCTTGATGCACCTCAATCAGAAAATCAAACATAAACATAAGAGAAAATTTGCGTTATATCTAAACTATTCCCTATTCCCCTGATATATCAATTGTGCTGCCACAGTTTTGAGTTTTCAAAACATTAAGTGTAGCTGAACTGACTGTATTATATGCCAGTTATTGCGCTAGGTGCTATGGATAAAAAGACAAAAAGCAATATACGTATACATAAAGCCACATACCAAACATATACAAAATAATAATTTTGGGGGGAAAGTATTAGTAGCTAGGGATAGGGGTGGATAAGGTCAGGTAGGTCTCATGTATAAGTTGGACTTTGAAGGAAACTAGCAATTTTGAAATGAGAAGTAATAGCATTTCAGGAATAGAGGTCAGACTAGACAAAGGTATGAAGAGGGATATAGAATGTCATTTGTGAGGAAAAGCAAGAAACCATGTCAATCTTCAACAACTGAGACTACTTTTAACCAAATGTGACTTTTCTACCTTTACATTCTGGTGGCTTCTCTATTACACTCAAAGACTTTGTATGTTCCTATTCACACTATTGCCCCATCCCCACAGCACACACACAATAATTTATTTTATTTTACAGAGACTACTAATGGAATTTGAACTGTGGTAGACCTGGTCATCATCTCAAAAATTTCTTTGCAAGTATTGGTAGAAACATCCATCACCTACTCAATCTTGCCAACTAGTTTGGGGGTCTGGCTCAACTCCATTGTTCATCAAGCTTCCTAATATGCATGTTAACCTTAGAGAGCATTCTAAAATCTCTGATAATCTGGGCTGAAGATCTAAAATGCATGCTCAAATTTCTGATCATACACATACACATACAATACTCTGAAACAATCCATCAACTTACATATAGTAATTCTACAAATCATGCTTTTTTCTCTAACTCACTAGCCTAACACTAAAAGTCTAGCCCCTCTCTATTTTCCACATACTTTATACTATACTCTCAAACACTAAGGGGATGGGCTTCTAACTCCATCCTGCACAAATCACCGGGAGCCCCTGAGAAATCAAACTTTCCATCTTTGAGTATCTTAGAATAAAGTTCATAAGAATGTAGGAATTTAAAATTCATGGAAAGCAATTGGGTATCTTCTCTGTGTCTGTGTCTGTCTCTCTGTCTCTGTATCTCTGTTTCACTCTGTCTGTCTCTCTGTCTTTCTGTCTCTGTCTCTGTCTTTCTGTCTCTGTCTCTCTCTGTCTCTCTGTCTCTGTCTCTGTCTCTGTCTCTGTCTCTCTCTTCTCTCTCTTTGGTTTCAGCTTCTCATTAACCATTTTTATTCCTCCAGCCAGAAATCATTCTTCTTAAAAGAGAAAACAGAAGCAACATAAAAGATGATTAATTTAATCTCATCATTATCTATCATCCCACTGATCCCAAATAGTGGTCCTATAACTAACCAGACTCAGAACTTAAAACTATGATCTTGCTGTCTCTGAAGCCGTCTTTGAAATATATTCTCTCTTTCACTCTCCTTTCTTTCCCTTCTTTTTCTCCCTCTATTTCTTTATCCCTGTTCCTCCCCTTCCAAATACATGCTTATCAGTATATGTGTATTATTATATGAAAGATGAAGACAAAGAGAAAAACAGACTGAGACCAAAAAGTGAGACCCATTTTTTTGGGGGAAATTTTTATAAGTGGTCTATACATTATTGAATTACTGAACTTTTTTTCTGATATTATTTTTATTGCTGTGTACCTTCTATTCTCTATGGTATTAGACTTGGCAGATACTTTGACAGTTATTTTTTCTGTTTTTTTCTCTTTTCTGTTGGAAATGCTCTTGATAATTTCATTAAATTCTTAAGACTCAAAGTATATATATCTACATCATCTAGGTACAATCTATTCCAGATTATAGTACACCCTGCAATACAAATTCCCTTCTCAGGTATAATCTTAGCTACCCAGCTTACTTGACAAATTCACATTTATCTCCTGAATATTCTATCTTCAACAAGCAATAGTAATGAAAATACAACCCCTACCTAAAATCTTCAGTTGTCCTCAGAACTTCTTAATTTTAAAATGAAATAAAATTAAAATTTTCTAGTTTCTTTCTGATAGTTTAATCTGTCCCGATATGAATCATTAGGAATGAATAGTGTCAAGTTGGACAAGTCTCAAGAGCTTCTCCATCACTGTGACAGATCCATATCCCCAGAGGACCTCCATCTTGACAAAGAGCTGCTTCAATAAATCTCAGCATTGTATTCTTGACCATCACTATTTGTTTATATTTCTTCTTGAGAATTAATGGATATTAGCTTCCCTAATGGCACCTGTAGGTCCCCATGTATTAGAGCTTAAGGAGCTGCTTCCTTCTAAGATAATAAAATTCCCCTTAGTATGGCAAATCTCCCTTATATATGCTATAGAACATATCCAAATGTTTTTTTGTTCCTTTTCCATTCTTTCCCCTTGTCACATTCTCCTACTTCTTAGCACAGGTTTTAATGCCACAATGTCTCCTTCAAATCTTTATATTCTTTGTTTCTTCCTTGAGATACTTCCTCCATTCTTTTTAGAAACAATTTATTCTCTCCTTGGAGACTAGAGACACAATTTTTCAATTCACTGCTCTTCTCCTACAGAAGAAATACCAATTTGCATTTAGTGCATGTCTAGATTGATAAATATGTATTGTCAAATCTCTGGGGATCATTAAAAACTTCTTATTGCCTTCTGCACTTGCTATAAAAATACCCTAATTTATTGTCTTTGTTCTAGCTTTCATAGTTAAACTGAATGGGTAAAAAGTCTATAGCAAATTGCCTCATCGTTGCAACTATTTTGTACTATAGCTCATGTACTAGGGGTTCCTTACTGTAAATATAACTAACTTAAACTTTTCTTTCTGTTTGTGCCTGGAATGGATTCACTCCTTACTCACACAAATTGAAATCAGAAATAAAGTTGAAGACCTAAAAAGATGCTGACTTACAAGGCATAAGAAAGTCCTGCTTTGGGTGTGATTTGGAAGGACAGATATCTCTGAGGGCAGCTTTGCTGCAATGATCAGAAAGATAGAAATAAAACAGAAGTGGTATTTACACCACTTTGGTTTTCAAGGATATGTAAGACTTTCAAGCTTGCAGTCAAAGATAATGAAAATTCAATAATTTCATGGTCAATTTAGTTTCCATCCAAATTCAGTTTCAATACTATCTCCTACATAAACCCCTTCCTGACCTTCCCTTCCAACTGCTAATGCCTCCCTACAGAAAATATTTTGTGAAATATTGCATCTCCTACATTCTGAGCTGACTTCATCGTACACACGGGCACTGATTAATTGGATCACTAGAGGAGTTTCCATTTCTACATTCTAGAGATAATTCTGTAAGTGACAATTTATTTAATCTTCAGCTCACAAGCCCCTGATGACATGCTTCACCCTTAGAGTCAATAAATAGATTCAATCATTAACAAATGAAATAGGAAAAGCAGAAGTTACAAAGCATTTTACCCAAAAACATAGGGCACACACAAATAAAGAAGGAATAATATGGAAGTTCTTTTTGTGGTAGTAAAAAAAAAGGGGGGAAATGAAAGGTCAGTCATTGAGGAATGGCTGAAGAATTTATAGTATATGAATGTAATCAGGTACTGTTGTACTATAAGAAATAAGGAATAGATGATTTCAAAAAGACATGGAAAGACATGCATAAACTGATGCAAAATGAAGTGAGCAGAACCAGAAGAATAATTTATACAGTGACAATACCATTGTAATGGCAAATGCTTTAAAATGCTATAAAAATATGAACAATACAAAGATTATTTGTGATTTTAGGTACCAGTAACTAAACATGCTACCAATTACAGAAAAGTAAGACTCAGGATACAAAATAAAATGTATATTTGTCTGTCTACTAATCTATCCATCTTTTAATAAAATCTTTCTATATAAATGAAAAGACTGTTTTTTTCCTAGTGTAAAGAAAGTATTTGTACTGTGGAAGGCATCTGAGGATTAAATCAACCAGCTGCATTAATAAAAGGGAAGCAAGGCAATATAAGGTGCTCCAAGGCACATTGCTATAGATCTATAAATGAAAGATAGATACATAAATAGATTACATTATATATATAGGCATTAAGGTTTTTGGTTTTCTTTATTTTGCATATTTGTCACAATAAATTTGTTTTTCTTTTTTATTGGAGTGGATAGTATAGGGGAAGAGAAAATAAATTTCTGTTATTTTTAGGGGTGCTACAGATGTGAAATGTTGCATAAATTTTCAGATGAGGCCATTCTATTGTTCTTTTTACTTAACTCTTTTATTTTGCTCCAAGAGAAATCTCATGAAAAGGGAACCACCTGTAAATGTCGATAATTTATAGATAGAACAATTAAACTGAAAGTGCAAAAATTAAAAAAAAAAACAATCCAAGATATAGGGCACACCACATTGTCTTTGCGGCCTTTTCCTTAGTACAATTTGAACAATTCAAGCCATATACTCTTTCCATAATGAAAAGGCTTCTTTTTGATACGAAAGAACTTTTTTTCAGCTTTTTATTCCTTCCACCAAATAGCTTTGCTGGTTTCATATGGTTACATTATTGTATTTAGATTTCTTTTGCATACATTTTGTACATATTATGTATACATATTGTTTCCCTAAAGGGAAAGCAAACCCCTTGAAGGCAAATATGCTTTTATTTTTGTCTTTAAATGCCAATGGCTAATAAAGAGTCAATACATAGTAGATGCTTAAAAAATATTTGTTGATTAATTGCTCATGTGCTCTGAATTAGCAAAAGACACTTTGCTGCTATGCCCTAACTCAAACAGAAGCAAACAAAACTAATCTATAAGCAGAAATCCAAATATTTCATTAGATCTAATTTCCAAATTTGTTTCTCTTTGCCAAACAATCTCTCATTTATTTTTCAAACAAGACATTTCATTTCTGACTCCAGGCATTTTCACTGTCTCCCATGTCTAGAATGCCCTTCTTCCTCATCTTCATCTCATGGATTGCTAAACTTCCTTCAAGTCCCAGCCATTTATGGGAGATTTTTGCATTTTTCCATAGATTACTTCCACTTTATCTTGTATACAATCTAGATGTACACAGTTGCCTACATATTATCTTCCCATTAGATTATGAGCTCTTTGAAAATAGGAAAGCTATTTTGTTTTTCATTTGTAGCCCCAGAACTTAGCACAGTGTCTGGCCCACAGTAAGTACTTAATATGTGTTTATTTAATGATTGACTCCAGTGACTAATTAGGTTTCAGCCTCTCTACCCTGCATCCTATAAGTACTCTAGAATAGTGGTACCCAAATTTTTTTGATACCACATGTTCCCATATGTAAATTACATACTTGTCCTACTAGGCTAATAATTATCTATAATATAAAAGTTACGCAAAAACAAAAGTTTTAAAAAGTGAAATAAAATTGAAATAATGTTTGATCCCAGAATCAAGAAAAAATACTGAAGCTTATTGCATAGGTGAATGACGTGGTCGGACCTGCACTTTAGAAAAATAAATCAAAGACAAAAAACAAAAAAAAAGAAAGGAAAAAATATCATATCAAGGGAACTCTATGAAATATGGATTGTAAAGGTGAACAATATAAGGTAGGAAGATCATTTAGGTTATTTCAATAATCTAGGGAAAAAATGATGAAGCTTGGAAGGGATGGCAACTATGTGAACAGACAGGAGGGGAGGTGGAAGAAATCTGGAGGTGGAAGCAAACAAAAAAAGATTGTTTATGAGTGGTGAAGAATAGTGAAGAGTCTAAGATGAAACGTAGGGGACTGGAAGGGTAATGGTACTCTTGGTAGTACGTAAGTGGGGAAGACATGGATTTGGAAGAATGTCACCAGTACTACTTGTCTGCTTATATTATGTGACTCACTTTGTCATATCAAAAATAAAAAAGGGAGAGCATTGACTCTTATTAACTTGTCACTGTCCTGCAACCCAGAGCTCCCCTTCTAAAGAGTTTCTGCCCTAGCTATGAAAAGATCTGGGGAGTGAAAGGTAAGTATGCTTTGAGTAGGGGAGCATTATCTATTTTTCTCAATGGTTTTGCACTTAAGGAGAGGGAGAAGGAAGGGGAGGTAAGTTACTGGTTTGAGAAAAACTTCAGAATTGGTTATGATAGAGAGAGAAGACCCTTTTCCTACCCTCCAGATGCTTGATCATGCACATTGTAGGGCCATGCTATGGTCTCCACATTGCTTTAAAGACATTCACACATATCAGTTCTTATTGTCATATCTTGACATCAGCATGCTTGTAAATGGATTCTCTTTTTTCTACCCATTCCATTTCATCTCTTTTTTTTTTAAGCTTTTTATTTGTATAACATATGTATGGGTAGTTCCCCAACCTTGATCTTTACAAAGCTTTTCAATACAAATTTTACCCCCAGTCCCCTCCCCTCCCCTAGATGACAGGAAGTCCACTACATGTTAATAATGTTGAAATGCTTCAGAAGTTATGCAAGAAAAATCCTATCTACAAGAAAAAAAAGAATCAGAGAAAGGCAACACAATGCAAGCAAATGTCAATAGAGATCATGAAAATGTTACATTGTGGTCCATATTTCATGTCCCTCTTTCTGGGTGTATATGGTTTTCTTCAGTGAACAACTGGAACTGGTTTGAGACAATTCTTTATTGCAGAGATCCATGTCCATCAGAATTGATCATCATGTAATACTGTTGTTGCTGTGCATGATGATCTCCTGGTTCTGCTCGTTTCACTCAGCATCAGTTCATGCAAGTCTCTCCAGGCCTCTCTGAAATCGTCCTGCTGGTCGTTTCTTACAGAACAATAATATTCCATAACATTCATATACCATAATTTATTCAGCCACTCTCCAATTGATGGGCATCCCTTCAGTTTCCAGTTTCTAGCCACTACAAAAAGGGCTGCCACAAACATTCTTGCACATGTGGGTCCCTTTCCCTCCTCTAAGATCTCTTTGGGATATAGGCCCAGTAGAAACACTGCTGGGTCAAAGGGTATGCACAGTTTGACAACTTTTTGAGCATAGCTCCAAATTGCTCTCCAGAATGGCTGGTTCCGTTCACAGTTCCACCAACAATGTATTAGTGTTCCAGTTTTCCCACATCCCCTCCAACATTCATCGTTATCTTTTCCTGTCATTTTAGCCAATCTGACAGGTGTGTAGTGGTACCTCAGAGTTGTCTTAATTTGCATTTCTCTGATCAATAGTGATTTGGAGCAACTTTTCATATGACTAGAGATGGTTTTAATTTCATCATCTGAAAATTGTCTGTTCATATCCCTTGACCACTTATCTATTGAAGAGTGGCTTGAATTCTTATATATATGAGACAATTCTCTATATATTTTAGAAATGAGGCCTTTATCAGAACCATTAAATGTAAAGATGATTTCCCATTTAGATGCTTCTCTCCTAATCTTTTCTGCATTTGTTTTGTTTGTACAGAAACTTTTTAACTTAATATAGTCAAAATTATCCATCTGGTGTTCAATTAGGAGTTCCAAGTCTTCTTTGGACATAAATATGTTCCACCTCCACAGGTCTGAGAGATAAACTATATTACGTTCCTCTAACTTGCTTACAAAGTCCCTCTTTATATCTAGATCATGAACCCATTTAGATCTTATCTTGGTATGTGGTGTTAGGTATGGGTCAAGCCCTAATTTCTTCCACACTAGTTTCCAATTTTCCCAGCAGTTTTTGCCAAATAGAGAGTATTTATCCCAAAAGCTGTGGTCTTTGGGTTTATCGAACACTAGATTGTTAAGGTTAATGCCTA
>JAJPUD010032109.1:0-12124 GCA_023553655.1 Myrmecobius fasciatus | reverse complement strand
TATATATTTAGTATTGACATTGCTACATTATCTATGGTACCCTTTAATAAAATATAGTTTCCTTCCTTATCTGTTTTGATTAGATCTATCTTGGCTTTTACTTGATCTGAGATAAGGATTTCTACCGCTGCTTTTTTTTTGTTCTCCTGAATCATAATAGGTTCTGCTCCAGCCTTTTACCTTCATCCTCCATGTGTCACTATGTTTTAGATGTGTTTATTGTAGACAACATATTGTGGTATTCTCATTTTAATCCAGTCTGATATCCACTTCCACTTTATGGGAAAGTTCATCCCATTCACATTCACAATTAAAATAACTAATTCTTTATTTCCTGCCATCTTATTTACCCAAGTTATGTTTTCCCCTTTCCTCTCCCCTTTCTTCCTTCCCCCCTCCTCAGTACTTTGCTTTTGATGACTCTCACCCCCAAACGATCCTCCACCATTTAGATCCCTTCCCCCTGTTTTTACTCCTTTCCCCTGATTCTTCTATTTTCCCTTCTATTAGTTTATCCCTTTCTTTTCCTCCTTTCCCTCCCACTTCCTTCTAGCAACATATAAGTTCCTCTGTGAAATCAAATATCTGATATACACTTTTAGAGCCCAAACTGATGAGAGTAAGATTTACACAATGCTCATCTCCCTCCCTTCTTTCTCTCAATTATATTAGGTTTTCTTTGCCTCTTCATGAGATATTACCTTGTTTTTACCTCCCTTTTAATCTTATTTTACCACCTTTTCCCTCTTTTCCTCAGTATGATAACCTTTCCCCCTAGTTTTCTTTTTCATATTATCAAAGTAATATCTAGTTAATTTTACCCCCAAACTTTAAGTATCCCCATAGTAGCAATAAAGTTCTCAAGAGTCCTTTCCTTTTTACCTTTTTATGCTTCTCTTGAGTTCTGTGTTTGGAGGTTGAATTTTTTGTTCAGGTCTGGTCTTTCCATTAGAAATAGGTGAAATTCACCTATATCATTAAATGAACATCTTCTTCCCTGGAGGATGATGCTCATTCTAGCTGGAGAGGTTACTCTTGGCTGTAATCCAAGTTCCTTTACCTTTCGCAATATCTAGTTCCAGGCCCTTAGGTCCTTCAATGTGGAGGCTGGCAGATCATGTGTGATTCTAATTATTGATCCTTGGTATTTGAATTGTTTCTTTGTAGCAGCTAGCAAAATCTTTTCCTTGGTGTGGTTGTCCTAAAATTTAGCCACGATATTCTTTGGGGTTTAATTTTGGTTTCTCTTCCAGGAGGTGATTGGTGAATTCTTTCAATGGTGATTTTGCCTTCTGATTCTCCAACCTCAGGGCAGTTTTCTTTCAGGATTTCCTGGAAGATAGTGTTTTGATTCTTTTTTTTTTTTTTTATCATGGCTTTCAGGAAGTCCAATAATCCTTATTGTCTCTCCTAGATCTATTTTCCAAGTCATTTGTTTTTCCTAGTTTATATTCACATTTTCTTCTTTTTTTTTCATTTTTTTTTGTTTTTGTGTGGTTGATTCTTGAAGTCTTATTGAGTCATTCACTTGCATTTGTTCAATTCTTATTTTTAAAGTGTTGTTTCTTCAGTTACCTTTTTAAGCTCCTTTTGAACTGGCCAATTTGTTCATTGCACTCTTTTTTTCACTTCACCAATTTTATTTTTCAGTGCATTATTTTTTTTTTCTACTTCACTAATTTTATTTTTCAATAAATTGGTTTCTTTTTCCTATCTCTTTTGTAGGGCATTATATCTTTCTTGAAACATATTGTATCCTTTTTGTACTGATTTCAGTTTATTTTCCCATTTATCCTCCAGCTCTCTTTTGAGATTCTTTATGCAATCTTCCAGAAAGGCCTTTTGAAAAGGGGACCAGTGATGGCCCTTGCTGATTTCCTGTGGAATTTTGTCTGAATGAACCTCAGGGTCTGGGATCTGCCCTTCTTTCTCTCGATAGAAGCTGTCTATGGTGAGAGCTCTCTTTTGCTTCTTCAATTTTTTTTTTTTTCACACATAGAGGAGGTCTGTTTAAGGCTAGAAAAGAATCGGCTGCGGTACTTTGCCCTGGGGCAATTCCGCGTATCAACTTAAGGTGCTGTGCTGGTGGGGCTAGGACTAAGGCAAGTCTTCCAGAAAACCTGCCCCAATCAGGGCAGAGTATCCCGAGTGCCTCAGATAAACTCCAGGTGTTTAGAGTCCCACCCTCACTTCCGGGTTGCACCAAGTAAACTGTTTATTCCTCTGCCTGAGTTAAACAGACCTGATATAAAGTTCTTCAGAGGTAACTGGAAGCAGTGTCCAAATATTTCTGGATTCCTTGACTTGAAGATCAGTTCAGAGGCTTGTTTTATTGTTAATTTGAGAGAAGATTGGAGGAGGAAACAGTGAGTCAGTGTCTTCACTCCAACATATTGGCTCCGCCCCTCCATCAATGCAAATTCTCAACTCTGAAATACAAGAGACTGAAACAGATTTTTGAGCCAATGACACTTCATTAAAGTGCCCATAGTTCTCTCTAATGTAGTGGACCTCTGATCTTCCTCAAGATCTAAAATATCTCCTTCTAGGACCTTTTATTTATAGAGTATGATACTTAATTATACAAACAAAAAAACAATAAAACAATAAAAACAACAAAACATGGCAAAATACAGAATCTTGTGGATTGGCAGCTCTTGCTCTTGAGGATCAGAAAGGACAGGGGCTCAAAAACTAGATGAAGCATGTGACATTTCTACTGACTAAGTGGTCATAAAATGGTTCGCTGTTTCTTGTTGAACAAGAAAGTATGGTCCAGAGATTTAAAAAAAAAAAAAGTTAGTTGAAGGACCTTCCATGTAACTGAGTGATCTCTCCTGAACTGGGCTTGGTCACAATAACAAGTAAAATCAAGGTAGATGGACTTCTAGTTAACTTCCAAAGATTAAGGAATTGCATTTGCAATCTTCAGCTCAGAGCTCTGGGGACTAATATGCAGAACTTATAATCATTACATCTGTAAAATGATACTATATTGAATAATCCTGAATGAAATAGCATAGGGATCCAAATATATTATTTCTCACAGTGCAGCGGTGTTAACTCAGATTCTATCAAGAAGGAAGACACATCTTTCCTTTGATAGATCACTAGAGAAACAGGTCTTTCAAAAAATATATATATATTTATATATGTATGTATGTATATATGTAGTCCCATTGTAAACTTTCTTGTAAGCATCTAATAGGGTTACTTGTGTAGGACAATATTAAACAATTGCTTGTTGATTGATCAAATAAAATATAGAATTATATCATGACCCATCTCTATTAATGATTCAGGAAATCCCTTTTCCCTATGTAAATACTCTTGAAGTTAAAAGTGCTTTTCATATCTTTTTCCCATACCTAATACCCACCAATATTAAAATTCCTGTTCCCAGATATGGGTAATTATGTCATTAAATTTATATTTATTTATATATACATATGGATGTATTTTGATAATATTATAGTTTTTAATACTATATATTTTATTTTATGCATTTAAAATATAGATTTTTTTTCCTGCCAGGACTCCATAGAACAAAAGAGCCATAGTCATTGATGGAGAATTTTCAAAAAATTCATCCATCTCTTAAAAACAATAAAAACTTAGGCTGTCAAATCAAGTAGATAAAAGTTTCATTCTTTTCTCTGGTAGTATGTAATTGTGAATACAAGGCCAGCCTTCAAGACATAAAGTCCTCAGTTTAAATCCTTACAATCATATATCTAGTATAGGAAGACACCTCAGAGACTATCTAACAAAACTTCCTATTTTGATAGATGTGAAAACTAGAGCCAAGAGAAGGAAGATTATTTGCCTAAAGTCATACCAGTAGGAAACATCTATATCCTTTCACCCTATAGCCTATATATTCTTTACTGAGATGCTTTGAAGTTTTTCCAGAAAACTCTCTAGATCATAATTCCTTTCCTCCATGTGCACCTTTATGTATATACACTTTCAAATTTTTCTGTTTATATGCATATCTATATGCATTGATATATATATATATATATATATATATATATCAATGCATATATATATATATATGCACACTAGTATTGAGGAAGAGGAGGATGATAGCTAACATTTATACATTGCTTAAAGGTTCACCAAGCATTGTATATGGTACATCATTTGATTTTTGAAACAACCTTTTCCATTAGGGTTATGAATATCAGCATCTTTCATACAGGAAAATGAAAACATAAGGATTAAATGATTTGTCCAAAGCAACATAATAATACATGCAAATAGCTAGCACAACTTTGAAGCAGTATTGTAACACTATTTTATCTCTAAGACTATGGCTTTTGTTATACATAAATATATGTGTGTGTGTGTGTGTATGTATATGCACAGATCTCAAAATGTATACACAAGTTAAATATTTTTGGTAGAGGAAAGTGTCACCATAATGTCAACATTTTAAAATTAAAATTTTCATATCAAAATACATGGTCAAGGATCATGATTGCTCTCATCATATCTGACAATTATAGGGACTATAAAATGTTTGAGCATTCAGCTACTGTAACTCTTTTAGGAAGAGTTAGAAACATGGACAAAACTTCTCCTTTTTGGTGAGCCACTAAACTTTTTTCAAAAAATTTAAGTAGCACCCTAGGGATAGTGATTGGAATACCATAAAAATATTCTTTGTGAAAACTGTAATTTTCAAAGTTAGGAAAGAAATAATGCTGTACTTATGACAAACATCTCCCTTGCCCAGGCACATGGAATGATGTTATTTTACTCTTGGCAGTATCCTAATTATACCAGCAAAATACAGGATTAATTTTTAAGACTTTGGGCTCATTTTTTTGGGAAGATTTATGTTAAGATGAACATTGGTATTGCATGTTTTTCCTGAATCAAATTTGTGTTGAGGGAATTTATTTCCATGGTAAGCACCTGTACTTAATGATGTGGGTGATTATGGTAAATTATTTGTAAAATTGCTTTATCTTTTTCTTTTACATATTTCTCTATAATTGATTCCCTGATCAACTGGAGGCTTACATAATATTTTCTATTATATTTTGGCAATTAAAATTCTTCTTAATCTCCAAGGTGTATAACTGGGTTTTTGTGCATTGCACTTTTATAAACAACATCTTACATATTAATTCATCATTTTTCTGATATTTTCTACTTATTTATTAGACATAGAATAGCTCTACTGAAATATGGCTATCTTATTATTATGTCCATTTTGTTGAGGAAAGAATTAAGATATATCTAGATTGTGGCACATTGAAAGTCATATCCTGGCCCATTGATGTTTTTAGAATTGCTTAAGTATTTTGTTTGTTTCTTGATTTTTTGGTGACAAAAATCACACTTTATTTACATGGTATTGACAAATGTGGTAGGGATGAAACAAATATTCATTACCATCATAGTCTCCTTAATTCACAAAATGCCTTAATCATAATCTTTCTCCTTGAAATGTGGTTTTCCTGGGAAGGTGGGGAGGGAGGGAAATCAAAGGAAGACCTTGGAGAGGAATGAACAAAGAGGGAAAAAAGGCAAAATGATCAGGATGCAGAGATTGAGGACTGACATTATTCTTCTATCATATGATCTCAAAGCACTTTTCAATATTAAGGGATTATATGAATATATGTGGGGATGAGGGGCATCGCTACCTCAGATACCCTAAAACCAGAAAGTATGGATGGATACAGAAGTTCATTTCCAAACTTAGGATAAAACTACCTTCACTGTTGTTCTGGTTTGCATTAGCAAAATCAGAGGCAGTTCTGTTTAGTATGCATAGCTGAAAAGAGGCAATAAATTAAGCACTCATAAGTATCAGAGCAAAAGTAGTATCTGGAGTAGGGGGAGCAACAGTAGCCACAACTGCAGCTACTGTAACTTAGTCTTCTTTAGGGTCTTGATCATTAAATAAACAAGCCCATCTTTGATCCTGTGCTGATTTAATGTGAGAAGCTTGAAAGTGAAAATTAGGACTAGTTGATCTTTGCCCTTAAACTGCTAGGACATTTCCTCATTGAAATCCTTCACTGACATGTAATCTCAAATCATGATCTCTTTCTTATCCTTGAGGGTTTTAATGGTGACCCAGATCAGGACCCTGGCCTTGAATTACTTTGGGCTTCTTCGAAAGTCCAATGATGCTTGGCTTCTGCATTGTGCCATAGCTGTGTCTGTCCCTCATACAAGACTTTTAACCAATTTACAAGTGACTTTTCTGCACACATCAAAAATACAATTTAAAAAAAATCTGATGCTTTTAATTTTGTCTTTTGAACCCAGAAGAATGCATACCATACACTTTTCTGCAAAGAAGGGGAAAAGGATTTTTAATCACTTTTCTTCAGGTATTTTTAATAGATTCCTTATTACAGCTACTAGGAGAAGCTAGGCCTTCTTTAAAGTAGAAAACATAAAATTTATCCTAATGAGTAAACTTTGGTTACTGCATGCTATTAGACATCCGTGTTACAGACAATATTGTGGTAAGGTAATTGATAGGCTTAAGGACAAAACATCTTCCATGCTTTTCTGCCTTTGCAAACCTAACAATAGTCCAGAACCAAATATTAGGCTGCACTCTTCCTCTTCACTCCCACTTTCTCCCCCTGAAAACAACAAATATGTTTCAGACCATTTTAACCAACCTTACCTAAGTATTATAGCAAACCCCAAATTGATTTTCTGAAAATAATCAAGGATTCAATCTTTTTATGTTCATGATTATAAGCATATAAACATACATGTGCATCCACACACTTGCACACACACACAAAGTAAGAACTGAATAAATGCTTCTTTTCCTCTTCTTCAATCTAAAGTTGTGTGTGCCTTGCACCTGGTGAAGTAATGACTTAATTAATATGCTCCAAGGACAATAAATATTTCTCATTTTTTAATACATAAAGATATTTTTTATTTTAGATTTTAGGCCATGATACCCATTTCAGACACCTAGATTACTTTTTCACTGAAGGTCATTGAGGCTAATTATTTTGCTAATTCAGATCATTTTCCCTGTTCCACAGTTAATACATTTATTTTTTATAGTCCCCCCACCCACATTGTGCTAGATGAAAATTTTGTTTGGTTGTCTTTGATTTTGTTTATATCCTCTAACATAAGGGTTCTTGACCATTTGGGGATCACAGATAATTTTGTTACTCTAGTGAAAAAAGAAGCATCAATCCCTAAGGTATGGTTATTTTTGTTGTTTTATTTTGTAATATTTTATTTGCTTTAATAAGCCAAAATCTACTTGCTCAACCTCTTACTCCAACTTCATTCTCATCAATTGAGAGCATAAGCTTATTTTCAACATTCTTTGACCTCTTTGAGAAAAAACCTAGTGGTTTTATTATTTTGTTCTGTTCTTATTTTTATTTTATATTTTAATAATAACTTTTTTATTTTTAATATATATACAAAGAGGATTTTAAATATCCACCCTTGCAAAATCTTGTGTTCAAAAGTTTTTCTCCCTCGTTTTCTCAGACCTCCTCCCCCAAATAGCAAATAATCCAATATATATTAAAAATGTGAAATTATTCTATACATATTTCCATGATGCACAAGAAAAATTGAATCAAAAAGTAAAAGAAAATGACAAAGAAAATGAAAAGCAGACAAATAACAACAAAAAGGTGAAAATACTAGGTTGTGAGTCACATTCTGTCCCCACAGTCATGTTTCTGGTTGCAGATAGCTCTCTTCATCAAAAAACTATTGGAATTTTCCTGAATCATGTCATTGTTGAAATGACTCTTTGTTTATTAAGAGCAAAGTCCATCAGAATTGATCATTGTATAATCATCTTGTTCTGTACAATGTTCTCTTACTTCTATCTCACTTCACTTAGCATCACCTTTCCAGGCCTCTCTGAAATCATCTTGTTGGTTGTTTCTTACAGAACAATAATATTCCATCACATCCATATACCATAATTTATTCAGCCAGTGTCCAATTGATGAGCATCCACTCAGTTTCCAGTTTCTTGCTAATACAAAAAGAGTTGTCAGAAACATTTTCGCCCATGTGGGATCCTTTCCCTCCTTTAAGATCTCTTTGGGATATAGGCTTGTAGAAACACTCCTGCATCAAAGGGTATGCACAGTTTGATAACTTTTTGAGCATAGTCCCAAATAGCTCTCCAGAATGACTGAATGCTTTCACAGTTCCACTAACAATGTATCAGTGTCCCAGTTTTCCCACATCACCTCCAATATTCATCACTATCTTTTTCTGTCATCTTAGCCAATCTGAGATGTCTGTAGTGGTATCTCAGAGTTGTCTTAAATAGCATTTCTCTGATCAATAGTTATTTGAAGCACCTTTTCATATGACTACAAATAGATTTAATATCTTCATCTGAAAATTGTTTGTTCATATCCTTGGACCATTTATCAATTTCAGAATGGCTTGGATTCCTATAAATCTGAGTCAAGTCTCATTATATTTATAAAATTAGTGCTTTATCAGAACCCTGGAATTTAAAATGTTTCACCATTTATGGCATTCCTTTTAATCTTGTCTGCGTTAGTTTTGTTTGTACAAAAAAAAAAAAAAAAACTTTTGAAATAATATAATCAAATTTATCTACTTTGTGATCAATAGTGCTCTCCAGTACTTTTTTGGTAACAACTGTCTTCTTCCTCCACAGATATGAGAAGTAAACTATTTTCTATGTGATTCAGATTTGCTTATAATATTACTATTTATGTCTAGATCATGAACCCATTTCAACCTTATCTTGTAATATGGTGTTAGTTGTGACTCAGTTCCTAGTTTCTGCCATACCTATTTCCAATTTTCCCAGCAGTTTTTGTTAAATAGTGAGTTCTTATCCCAAAAGTTGAGGTTTTGGGGTTTGTGAAACATAAGATTACTACAGTCATTGACTATTTTTTTCTGTGAACTTAACGGATTCCACTCTTATTTCTTAGCCAGGTACCAAATGGTTTTTATGGTCACTGCTTTGTGATATACTTTTAGATCTGGCATACCTAGGCCAACTTCATTTGCATTTTTTCATCAATTACCTTGAAATTCTTGATTTTTTGTTTTTCCAGATGAACTTTGACAGCAATTTGGAACTATGCCCAAAAGGCTATGAAACTGTGCATACCCTTTGATCCAGCAGTATTTCTACTGGATTTGTATCTCTAAGAGATTTTAAAGAAAGGAAAGGGACCTACATGTGCAAAAATGTTTTGTGGCAGCCTTTCTTGTAGTGGCAAGAAACTGGATACTGGAAATAAGTGGATGCCCAACAATTGGAGAATGGCTGAATAAGTTATGATATATGAATACACCATGTGTATATTTTAATCTTTAGGTGATTTTTATTTTGCATTTGACTCATGGTATTTTTAAAGGAATTGTTTTCCTTTTCAAAACGTTGATTCTCTCTTGTTTCTTTTCAGAATTTTTGTTTTATCTGTCTTATTTGATTTTTACAACCCTTTAGGAACTCTTCCAAGAAAACTCTTTAGACTTCAGATAAATTCATAATGCATGTGGGCATTCTGTTTTCTTCTGAGTTGGTGTCTTCTTCTTTCCCTGCCAACATAGTAGCTTTCAATGGTTAAAGTTCTTTTTGGTTTCTTGGTAATTTTCTTCCCCTCCCTAGTTCCATTTGTGTTGCCTGGGTTCCTGGAATTGTAATTGTTGTTCTGACCTGGAACTGGAAGCTGCCCAACTGGTCTGCTCTGCTAATGTTTTATTGAGTCAAGATTGGGCCAAGTTGATGATGAGATGTGATTAAGATTCTCCCACTGACTTTCCCAGACACTATACGGGCTGGGATGTGCACCACTTTCACTCCAAGAAGACTAACCTTTCTTGCAGTCCTTACAACCCATTTGGGCTGTAAAATAGCTCCATTGTGTCACTTCATAGCTCTGTCACAGCTCTGGTTCTGTCATTCCAGACTGTGTGACTGTGTTGGGAGTTTAGTTTCACGCTTTACAAGGGAAACTGAAAGTATTTTAGTAGCTTCCTGGCTTCACTAGATCATCTAGGTTGTACACCAGGAGATGTATTAGTTTATTATTTTTTTTGAGGACTGACATAAGGATACTTATATTTCATACTATGTATTTTTTTCACCAAATAACAACATGGAATATTTTTTATAAATATGTGTTGCTATAAGTCAACTGTATACATTTATAAAAAAAATTAAAGGCAGCAACATCTACAAACAAACAAACAAAAAATTACCAGGTTGTTTGATTAAAAAAAAAAAAACTAACAACCAATTATATTCAAGAATTTTGGAAAGAGTTTAAAAATTGTTTAATTTGTATTATGTTATTTATTTGAAGTAACTTTTTCTTCTTTTAATTAAAGCTTTTTATTTGCAAAACATAAGTACAGGCAGTTCTTCAACATTCACCCTTACAAAGCTTTCCGTTAAAAATTCCCCCCCCCACTCCCCACCCCTCCCCTACAGGGCAGGAAGTCCACTACATGTTAATTATGCTAAAATGCTTGACAAATAGAATATATATATGTATACATATTTCCACACTTATCTTGCTGTGCAAGAAAAAAATCATATCTACAAGAAAAAAAATCTGAGAAAGGAAACACAATGCAATCAAAAATCAATAGAGAGCATGAAAATTTTATTTTGTGGTCCACATTTCATATCCCTCTCTCAGGATGTATATGGCCTTATTCACTGAACAGCTAGAAGTGGTTTGAAACATTTCATTGTTGAAGAGAGCCATGCCCATCAGAATAGATCATCATATCGTCTTATTGTTGCCCTGTACCATGATCTCCTGGTTCTGCTCATTTTGCTCAGCATCAGTTCATACAAGTCTCTCCAGGCCTCTCTGAATTCATCCTGCTGGTCGTTTCTTTTAGAACAATAATGCTCCATAACATTCATATACCATAATTTATTCAGCCATTCTCCAATTCATAGGCATCCATTCAGCTTCCAGTTTGTAGCCACTACAAAAAGGGCTGCCACAAACATTCTTGTACATATGGGTCCCTTTCCTTCCTTTAAGATCTATTTGGGATATAAACCCAATAGAAACACTGCTGAGTTAAAGGGTATGCACAGTTTGATAACTTTTTGAGCATAGTTCCAAATTGCTCTCCAAAATGGTTGGATCTATTCACAGTTCTACCAACAATGTATCAGTGTCCCAGTTTTCCCCCACCCCCGCCAACATTCATCATTACCTTTACCTGCCATTTTAGCCAATCTGACAGGTGTGTAGTGGTACCTCAGAGTTGTCCCAATTTGTATTTATCTGATCAATAGTGATTTGGTGCACCTTTTCATATGACTAGTAATGGTTTTAATTTCATCATCAATTTCATCAATTGTTCACATAGTTTGACCATTTATCAATTGGAGAGTGGCTTGAATTCTTATAAATGTGAGACAGTTCTCTATATATTTTAGAAATGAGGCCTTTATCAGAACCATTAAATGTAAAGATGATTTCCCAATTTATTGCTTCCCTCTTAATTTTGTCTGCATTAGATTTGTTTTTGTACAAAAATTATTTAACTTAATATAGTCAAAATTAGCTATCTGGTGTTCAATTAGGAGTTCCAGATCTTCTTTGGACATAAATTTATTCCATCTCCACAGGTCAGAGAGGTAAACTATCCTACGTTCCTCTAATTTGCTTATAATATCACTCTATATCTAAATTATGAACCCATTTAGATCTTATCTTGGTATGTGGCGTTAGGTGTGGGTCAAGCCCAAATTTCTTCCACACTAGTTTCCAATTTTCCCAACAGTTTTTGTCGCATACTGAGTATCATCCCAAAAGCTGAGGTCTTTGCATTTATCAAACACTAAATTGCTATAGTTATTGCCTAGTTTGTCCTGGGATCCTATCCTATGCCACTGATCGACTGCTCTATTTCTCAGACAGTACCAAATGGTTTTGATGACCGCTGCTTTATAATACAGTTTTAGATCTGATACAGCAAGGCCACCTTCATCAGGCTTTTTTGAAATTAATTCCCTTGAATTAATGAAAAAAATGCAAATGAGGGTGGCCTAGCTGCACCAGATCTAAAACTATATTATAAAGCAGTGGTCACCAAAACCATTTGGTACTGGATAAGAAATAGAGTA
>JAJPUD010032108.1:0-12124 GCA_023553655.1 Myrmecobius fasciatus | reverse complement strand
GGTATTTGAACTGTTTCTTTCTAGCTGCTTGCAATATCTTTTCCTTGGTGCGATAGTCCTGAAATTTGGCCACGATATTCCTTGGGGTTTTAATTTTGGGGTCTCTTTCTGCAGGTGATCTGTGAATTCTTTCAATGCCAATTTTGCCTTCTGATTCTAAAACATCAGGGCAATTATCTTTCCTGATTTCCTGGAAGATTGCATCCAGGTTCTTTTTTTCATCGTGGCTTTCAGGGAGTTCGATAATTCTTAGATTGTCTCTCCTGGATCTGTTTTCCAAGTCAGTTGTTTTTCCTAGGAGATATTTCATATTTTCTTACATTTTTTCATTTTTTTTTGTTTTTGTTTAACTGATTCTTGAAGTCTTATTGAGTCATTTACTTCTATTTGTTCAATTTTAATTTTTAAAGTATTATTTCCTTCAGTTATTTTTTTTTAACTCCTTTTGTAGCTGGCCATGAATTTCTTGATTCAATGCATTCTTTTTCCATTTTGCCAGTTTTATTTTTCAGTGAATTGTTGTCTTTTTCCAATTTACCAATTTTGTTTTTCAGTGCACCATTTTTATTTTCCAGTGAATTGGTGATTTTTTCCAATTCACCCATTTTGTTTTTCAATGAACTGTTTTCTTTTTCCAATTCACCAGTCCTATTTTCCAGTTTTTGATATTTCTGTTGCCCTGATCTCAATTTATTTCCCCATTCTTCTTCTAGCTCTCTTTTGAGATTCTTAATCCAATCATCCAGGTAAGCCTTCTGAAAGGGAGACCAACTTAAGTCTGCCTTTGTGGCTTCATCTGGGATTGTTTTCATACTGTCAGGATCTGGGGACTGTTCTATTTTTTTCTCTGTAAAAGCTTTCTATGGTGAGAGCTCTCTTCTGTTTCTTGCTCATGTTTTAAAGTTGGGATATTGGTCAAAAGCAGAGAAAACTGCAACAATTTGTATTTGCCCTGGGGCGGTTTGCCGAGTTGACTTCCGGTCTGAGGCTGGTCGGGCTAGGATCACGTTTTCAGCTACTCTCGATCCACCCATTACCAAAGGCAGATCTGCCAAAGCACCTGCCCACAAGCAGAGCAAAGTGGCCCAGGGGTCTGCCAGGGGCTTCCTGGGTGCCTAAAATCCGTCCCTCTATTGCAGCCCTGACTTCCGCCCTGGCTGGAGTCTGAACGCGACCAGAGGCCGATTTCCCCTGAGGCTAACCTTCTCCGGAGTTCTTTCAAGGTAGATTTTTGATAGAAGTGCATTGTAGTCCAAATGTTTGGTGGGGCCCTCACTCAAAAAGTAGTTGGAAGGCTCACTTTGTCTGGGCTTGAGGGAAGGTCCCAGGAGTTCACAGAGAAAGCTGTCTGCAGTTTGCCATCTTGGCTCTGTTCCCCTGTACAAAAATTTTTTAACTTGATATAGTCGAAATTATTTATTTTGTGATTAATGATAATCTCTATTTCTTCTTTGGTCACAAATCCTTCCTCCTCCACAGGTCTGAGAGGTAAACCATCCTACATTGTTCTAATTTGTTTATAGTATTCTTTATGTCTAGATCATGAATCCATTTTGACCTTATCTTGGTATACAGTGTTAAGTGTGGGTCAATGCCTAGTTTCTTCCATACTAGTTTCTAATTTTCCCAGCACTTTTTGTCAAATAGTGAGTTTTTATCCCAAAAGCTGGGGTCTTTGGGTTTATCAAACACTAAATTGCTATAGTTATTGCCTAGTTTGTCCTGTGATCCTATCCTATGCCATTGATCAACTACTCTATTTCTTAGCCAATACCAAATGGTTTTGATGACTGCTGCTTTATAATATAGTTTTAGATCTGGTACAGCAAGGCCACCTTCATCGGCCTTTTTTTTTCATTACTTCCCTTGAAATTCTTGACCTTTTGTTCTTCCAAATGAACTTTGCTACTATTTTTTTCTAGATCTGTAAAATAATTTCACTTTTATTTATTAAGCACCTGCTATCTGATGGGCATTGTGTTAAGTGCCCTTATTTGTCTTTCACTCTTGAAAGGGACCATGATATCAGGGAGGTGATTCCACAACATGTACATGAATTGAATTGAAGTGAATTGAATTGAGATATAACACATTCAGAGCTTTTCTGGTATACTACAGCATTTTGGACTATTTATTCTCAGGAAAATTTTCAAAGGCTGGGGATAGATCAGTGCTAAAATGAAATGAGGAAGAAGAACTTCACTAAAATAACTTGAAATGATCTCTATAATCATTTGCAAACTTGGTTTCTTGAGTTATTAAAAATAACAGAATTTATAATTCTTTGAAATCTTTTTGACCAGTATGTTTTTCCTCATGAACACTTTGACAGACTGTGATGCCTTTGAACCCCTTTCCAGAATATTTTTAAATTAAAAATTTAAATATGCAGAATTACAAATTGAAACAATCATATTTAACTACAGTTATAAAAAGAGAAAATTCATGGGTTCTAGGTTAAGATCTGATTTAAGTTTAAGTTTAACAAAAGGATAAAGAGATAACTGCCTTAATTCATTTATAATGAGTAAATTTTAGTTTAGTTGCAGAAAGGTGATTCAAGACAGAATGTATTGGGCCTAGAGTAAAAAAGACTCGTCTTCCCGAGTTCAAATCTAGCCTCTGATATTTGCTAGATATGTGATCCTGGGCAAGTTACTTAACCCTGTTTGCCTCAATTTCTTCAACTGTCAAATGAACTGAGGGAGAAAATGGCAAATTACTACAATATCTTTCCTAAACAGGGTAATGAAGAGTCTTACATGATTGAAATGCCTGGAAAAACAAAATTTTAGGTGGCATTTTTAAAATGTAGTATATGCATTGGATAGATACTTTCTTTAATTCTTTAACTAAATTTTGTTATAATTTACTTTAAACATTACCACCATTGTCTTCCTGACAAAAAATGGTTTGATTGGATTCAATCAGACTACACAAATTGAACTTTGTCATGTAATTTGTTAGGAACTTTTACTGTACTCAGTCAGTTAATAATTCAGTAAAATAATCAAGCATATTTCTTGGCAGTTGGTCAGTTAGCCAATAAATATTTATTAAGCACCTGCTATCTGCTGGGCACTGTGTTAAGTGCTCTTATTTGTCTTTCACTCATGAAAGGGACCATGACATCAGGGAGGTGATGCCACAACATGTACGTGAATTGAATTGAAATGAAGAGAGCTGTGTAAGGTCACCTTCCTCACTTTCCCCTCCCAATTCATCTGGTTGCAGCCACAAGATATAGATCAAGAGCAGTGGAGATGGCCCAGAATGAAATGGGAGCTTCTTAAACTAAGGTTTTCAACAAGTCTTAGTTTGACTGAAGTTGTACCCATTCAGTGATGAAGGCTCGATAGCAATTGAGGCAAAGAATCTCTTCTTCCCCTCCAAAATCTAAATAAATAAATGAATGAATGAAATGAATTTTACCAATTCCCCTTCTGGGAGGAGGAGATCCTCAAAGTTTCTGAGCAAAGCAGAAATGATTGCTATTTACATTCAGTCTAAGTCAATCTGAATCCAAACAATGAATAAATGAGGCTTGATTTAGGACCTATTGGTGGTGAATTAAAATTAGATTAATTTTGGTTTCAGGTATAATCCATAAGAAAGAAATCTAGCCATACTTAATTATTGTAATTTTCTTTACATTTTCAACTTTAATCTTAAATTTGTCTATGAATATGAATTAAGGGGACAACCAAAACAATTACTAAAATAATTGTAAATAAAAATTTTGCTCTGAATATTAAGAAATTAAATATTTAAAGAAATTCATTTGGATTTTATACCAACTATACAGATAATTCTCCATTATATTGAGAATATATAATTTCTTATATGCATGGAATTTTATACATCTTAGGAAATAAGGATAATTTGACTAAATACTGACTTAATTGCATGCATATATAAATGTTTATGTTTGTATTTATGTACACACAGTCTTTAAAAACCTTGGCACACTTTTCAGTTTTAATAGATTTTTTTCAAGAATTCTTAATTTTAAAAGCTTAAAACAAAACCAAGACTTTTTAGCAGACTATGTATAAATATGTAACTACAATTAAATAAAAAAACCTTAAAGTGTACAGCAAAATCTTTAATGGAAAAGAGAGAGGCAACAAACTTGGATTGTATTTCTTCTCTCCACCCACTGCTAATTTAAAAAAAAAAGTTTCTTATCTTAACTAGGAAACTATAAAATGATCTTGATCCCATCAAAATGATACACAGTTGTCTGGTCTTTTAAGGTCAGTCATTTTAATGAATGTGACATTTAAATGAATATGACACATGAAATACAAGAGAAACTGATGCCATTTAACAAAAGCAAGTAAATTTGACAAGGAGACTGATATCCTAAGAAAAATCGCCTTGGGGAACTAAAAATTAACTGGTAGCTATTCACTTACTGGTTTTTTCATGTTCAGTTATACAAATAATAGAAAAATAAGGAAAAAAGATTGTAGAAGATAAAAGCAATAGAAAGAATACCATTGCTTAAAATGTACTATTTCTTATGGTTATCACATTTAAAATAGATTATTAGAGCTGCAATAGAAGGAATACTATTACTAAAAATATACTATTTCTTATGGTTATCACATTTAAAATAGATTATTAGAGTTGCATGTAAAGCAATTAGAAAAGATTGATGCCCATTCAGGAGTTGTGACTTATAAAATTTCACAGTTAGTAAAAATGTTAATATTGAGATACCACTACAGACTTGAAATCAACTCCACATTCAATATTTTGATTTATTTCAGAATTTTGGTTCAGTTTGAGAGAAGGGGAAGCTATAGTTCAGTTATTTAAAAATAAATACATAAACTACTTTCATGGATGCAAGAACTGCTTTAGTCTTGAGCAAATAGTCTATCAAGTTGGTAGTTCTAGAACTCTGTTTCTTTTTAGTTCTGTTTAAAGCTTTACAGATTTTCTAAGCACTCTTTTTTTTATTGGGGTTTTCAGTAGTCCAATAATTCTGAGATTGTCTCATCTGGATCTATTTTTCAGGTCAATTATTTTTCCAATGAGGCATTTTATATTTTATTCTTGTTTTCCCCCCCCTTTTTTGGTTTTGTTTGATGGATTCTTAATGTCTCATTGAGTCATACACTTCCAATTATTGAATTCTAATTTTTTGTGAATTATTTTCATAAGTTAACTTTTTTACCTCCTTTTGCATTTAACCAAATGAACTTTTAAATAAGTTTTTTTGTTCATTGGATTTTTCCCCCCATTTCACCAATTCTGTTTTTAGGAAGTTGCCCTCATCCTTTTCACCAATTCTATTTTTCAAGGAGTGGCACTTTTTTTCCCATTTTGCCAAATCTATGTTTAAGGAATTGTCTTCTATTTTCCATTTTGCCAAATCTATTTAAATCCTTTCTTTCTTTTCTTTCTTTTTCTTTCTTTCTTTTTTTTTTGCTGAGGCAATTGAGGTTAACTGACTTGCCCAGGTTCACACATCCAGGAAGCAATAAGTGTCTGAGGTCAGATTTGAACACAGTTCCACCTGACCTCAGGGCTAGTGTTCTATCCTCTACACCAACTAGCTGCCGGTTCTAATGCTTTTTAAAAGATGCTTTTTGAATTTCTCCAAGACAGCCTTTTTAGTTGGAAAGCATCTCACATAACCCTTTGAGGTTTCATTTGGAGATGCTTTACTTTTAGTGTCTACAGAGTCTGAACTCTATTTTTTCCTGTTTTAATAATAGCTATGTATGATTAGAACTCTTTTTGCTTTTTTGATCATTTTTAAAATTTGAGGTGTGTTCTTAGGACAAAGGAAAGATTGTTCCAAACTTCCTCTATAGTAGCCAGTGGCTTCCCTCTGCCTGGGGCCAAAGATGCTCACTTGTTTCCCATGCTGGGTGGGCAGGACCAAGTTTTGCTTGTTATGTTGGGATTCAGGGACTCTCTATTTGTCATCTGTTGTTGTGTTGGATGTTTCACAGCTAGTCTGCTGATCCACTGGCTTTTGAACCAGGACAGAGTAGCCAGTATTGCTATATTTTGGCTAAGTCTCCCACTAGATTCCTCTTGCTTACAGACGCCTCTCCATCATGGGCTTCCCTGCACTATATCTGCTTTGGATGGTCTAGCCCCTCCCCACCATATTGAAACAGACCTTTTTTGAAATTCTTTCAAAATATCTTATGCTGGAAATTTGTTACTCTCCAAATATTTATGGATTCTGTCACTTCAAAATGTATTCAGAGACTTGATTTAGTGTTTATCTAAGGGAAGCCAGGAAGAGCTCAGACAAAAACCGTGTCAACTCTCCACCATCTTGGCTCTTCTTCCCTCCCACCCCTGTCCACCATTTCTAAACACTCTTTTGCAAGATTTGTAATATATTTCTATTAGTTTAGGTCTGTAAAATTAATACTATCCTTGGAGTTAGAAGGTTTTGAGTTCTAATTTGACCTCAGACACATGTTAATTGTGTGACTGGGAAGGTCAATTGGCATGTTTTGCCTCAGTTTCCTCATTTGTAAAATAAGGTAGAGAAAGAAATCATCAACTACTTCAGTCTCTTTTCCAAGAAAAATCCAAATAGGATCATGAAGAACTGTATAACACAAGTGATTAGACAAAAACAACAAAAATAACAGAGTTTTATCATGCTTCCTCATAATACTGAAAACCAGATTGGCACAGTGCATAGGATTTTGAACTTTAAGCCAGAAAAAAAACTTGGTTAAGATTTTTCTTTTGACAAAGCTTTATGATCATGTAATCTCAGTGAGCTTCAATTTCCATACTGGAGAAATAGGTTTGTCAGACTACATGGGCTCTGAAGTCTCTTCCTGCTTTACTTTTATGATATTTTGTTGAACAGCTTATTGAATATTATGTGTGCTACAAAACTTTTTCTTCTTACCAGTAAAAGGATCCAACAGTATCCTGGAGCCAGGGGTAACTGGTTCAAAAGAATCTATTGTTAAATAATAAGTGTGAGCAGTTACACTTTAAAAATTAGCAATATTATAAAACAGGGCTTGAATTTTTGTTTTGCTGATTGTCTATACTTTTAAAAATTGATAAAGTGTTGCTTTTGCATATTAAATTTTAAAATGGTTATGTATATTTAAAATAAAATTCAAAATGCTAAATGTAAACATTTTACATAATACTTTAGGCATGCTGTCTGCTTTGTTTTGTTTTTGTTTATTTATTTTATAGTGAAGGTGTCATATACTTGATTGCTCCTTAGTAACTTTTATACTTAAAATGATGCCTGGACACTAAAAGATTGTGAATTTTTCATGGGCATAATATATTAGAAGTAAGACTTGTTCCCAGGTTTTCCTGATTTCCAGGCCAGATGTTCATCAACTGACCAAGATTGACTTTAAGTAAAAGCAACATAGATTGGGAATGAATTGTCAAATAATTTCCATGAAAAAGATACAAAATTCAAGTTTCTTTTATTCCCATACTCAAAACTTCCAGTGGTTCTTGCTTATTCTTAGAATCAAATGCAAATTCTTTTGTTTGGCATTTAAAATATTCATAATCTGATGCTGGCCTAACTTTAAAGATTAAGAGTTACACAGAACTCAATCCTCATGCATTCTGTCATCTACCTAGTATTTTTGCTGATCCCACAATACAATATCCTATCACTTGTCTCCATGCTTTTGCAAAAGCTGTTTTCCATGAGTATAATACACTCCCTCCTAATCTTCACCTCTTAGAATCCATAACTTTCTTTAAAATTCAGCTCAGGCATGATCTACTACATGAGACCCTTTTTGATTCTCTCCTTGTTGCTAGTGTCCTATTCCTTCTCCCTCTCCCTCCCCTCCTTCTCTCTCTCTTTCTCTCTCTCTCTCTCTCTCTCTTTCTCTCTCCCCTCTCTCTCTCACTCTCTCTCTTTCTCTCACACACACACAATCACACACACACATACGCACAATTTTTTCATGTATTTTACTTGTGTGTTCCAAAAACTTTAAGGTATTTGAAGACAAATATTTTGTTTTTGTTTTTGTCTCCTAATCTTCAATGCCAGAGTATCTGGTACATTACTATGTAACAATCGATTTTTTTCATTTTTAAACTCCTTGCAGGATAATCAAGAAAATAGAGACTTTCCCATTTGGCAAATTGTAATTTTCTTTTATTTTTTTTTCTTTCTTTTTTCCACCAGTTTTTATTTTTGGTCCACTAGTGCCACTCAAAGTCAAATACTATGACTTTTGAAGACAACTGAAAGCAAGAAAGGTGAGGGTTCTTAAATACTTCTTAAACACATTGGTAAAGTTTGAAACAAATAGACAAAATGAGATTGATTTTCTTCTAATTAGTAAATGTCAGTTAATAAGAAAATCTAAGCCCTTTTTGAACCATTTGGTTTCATTTTGCTCTATTCTCATTGAATTTACTTTTAAATGCTAATTAATCTGCTTGTTGCTAGGCAAGGAACCCAAATTACCAGTCTCTGACATTCTCAAAGCCCTGGTGAATATAATCAATGAAATGTAATGTCACCTCTGGTTCTGCCATACTCATTTATATTTATCCAATGCCATTCTAGAGATATCAGTTGGTGACTTCTCACTTCTATGAATATGAGTGATTTAAAGTCATCTGTTCTAACCTTTTTCTCCTTATTATAGGCTGCTCTCCACTGATTCAGTTTGCCTTGATAGTCTTCTTTATCCCATAAGGGTAGTTGTCTTTTTTCATACTCATTTAGTTCTCTATTCCCATCTAGAGTTACTTTTCCCCCCTTGACAACAGTTGCTAGGTAGGATGTAATTTCATTTCTTTCTGCAAGAAGGGTCAGTGGCAAACTGATAATCTAAAAATAACTTTTAAAGGTAAAAATAAAAAGACAATAGCAGTACTTTTCTTTATAATCTGGAAGAAACTAAAGAGATTTTGGTGCAATTCTGAATGCTGCCAAACCAGCCAGTCAACTAAGTCAATTCAGTCAAAAAACAATCAAAATATCCATTTAGCCTTTTTGAGGTTAAAGGGTTGATTGATTCATATTTAAATCCAACAGCTTGTTTTTGCAGGGTATAGATGCAATTCTTATCATAGAAATATATATCCTGCTTAAGCCTAGCATTGATTACCATCTCATTAATGGTCAGAAACATTTGAGAGTTATTTTTTTAGAAATGTTTCAGATTAATTGTCTTCTTCAATGGAACAAAAAGATTATTAAATCCAGAAACAAAAGGAAATGCTTTTTTTCTGTCTTCAATAAACCAATTTAGAAGCTCCTCCTATTTTCATCAACTACATCAAATATTAAAAAAAATTCCCTTTCTCCATCCTTTCTTCCCCACTTTCCCATTCTCTTTCTACATGTATAATGTTAGAGTATATATAGTCCAATGTACATTATAAATATATTTAATGTATACAGGGGACTTTCAGAGCAGATGAAAATATATTCTATTTGGCTCTTGTCAGTTATCATAACTTTTAATTGATGACCAAGAAAAAAAGTCTTCTCCCCATTTACTAGGCAACTGAGTACCAGGATATTGACTATAGAAGCAGTTTTAGGGGAAAGAATGAAAGCAAGGGTGAAACATCTGAAAGAAAGGAGTCACTTGTTATTGAGTTGTATGTGGTAGAGGTAAAATGTAAAATAGGAAGCCATTTACACATACACACACACACACAAGCTATTAGCAAATGGCCCACTGAAGTTTGAATATTAACCCATCAATTGATTATAATCAATCGAAGTTCCTTTGTTGCACAGTATTTGCTTTCTGTGTAGGAACAAAAATTCCCTTTTTCATATCTCATTCATTAATACCTTTTTACTCTTAGCAGTAAGTACCACCATTTGCACCACTTGTAAGG
Organism: Myrmecobius fasciatus; assembly: GCA_023553655.1. Classification (NCBI taxonomy): domain Eukaryota; kingdom Metazoa; phylum Chordata; class Mammalia; order Dasyuromorphia; family Myrmecobiidae; genus Myrmecobius; species Myrmecobius fasciatus. The sequence continues at coordinate 2,275 of JAJPUD010032108.1, read as the reverse complement.
GAGGATAAAATTGCCCTTAACCCTGAGACCAAACTTGAATTATTCCTCCAAAATCAAAGCTTGGGGTGGAATTGACACCAAGTAGAATTGAAACCAAGTCTTTCATAGTTGATCATAGTATATTCTTGCTGATATGATATGCAAAGTATTCCTGGGGTCTACTTGTTTTATTTAGCATCAGTTTCTGTAACTCTTTCCAGGCCTTTGTAAAATAAGCCTGTTCATCATTTTTATAGAACAATATTATTCCATTATATTCATATACTACAACTTAGTCATTCCCCAATTGATGGGCACCTATTCATTTTCCAATTCTTTCTTACCATAAAAAGAGCTGCTATGAACATTTTTACACATGTGGGTCCCTTTTCCTTCTTTATTATTTCCTTACATTACAAACCCAGTAGTGGCACTGATGAGTCAGAAGTTATGCACAGTTTGATAATTCTGTGGGCATAGTTCCAGATTGCTCTCCAGAATAGTTGGATGATTTCACAACTTTACCAACAATGCATTATTGTCCCAGTTTCACATTATTTCTTTTTGTGTAGGAATAAAATTCCCTTTTAAATAACTGATTCAATATCACCTTTTTACTCTCACCAGCACCAACATTTGTACCACTTGCAAGGGAAGATAAAAATTTACCTTAATGCTGAGACCAAAATTGAATTATTCCTCCAAAATCACATCCCCTCCAACATTTATCATTATCTATTCTTATTATCTTAGTCAATCTGAGAGGTGTGAGATAGTACATCAGGATTGTTTTAATTTGCATTTCTCTAATCAATAGTGAATTAGAGCATGTTTTCTTATAATCATAGATGGCTTTAATTTCATCATCTATCAGTTGTCCGTTCACATAATTTGACAATTTATCAATTAGGGAATGATTTGTATTTTTGTAAATTTGACACTGGTTTGTGCAAAAACTTTTTAATTTAATGTAATCAGAGTTGATAAACTTTGATCAAATAGTGAGTTTTTATTTAAGAAGTTAGGCTTTGGGGGTTCATCAAACACTACATTACTATAGGCCTTGATTACTGTGTCATGTGTATATAATCTATTTCATTGATCTACCACTGTATTTCTTAGTCACTGCTTTTGATGACTGTTGCTTTATCATATAGGTTTGTTTGGTACTACTAAGCCACCATCCTTTGTATTTTTTTCATTAACTCCCTTTATATTCTTGACCTTTTGTTCTTCCAGAAGAATTTTATTATATAGAAATAGAAAAAAATAATAATTTCTTGGCAGATTGATTGGTATGGCACTGAACAAGTAAACCAGCATTGTTATTTTTTTTTTAATATTAGCTTGTTAGCCATGAACAATTGATATTTTTCTTATATATGATTTTATTTTTGATAGAAGTGTTTTTTTAATTTTGTTCATATAATTCTTGGTATTATCTTGGCAGATGGATACTAATTATTTTTTTCTATAATAAATTTAAATGGAATTTTTCTATCTCTTGGTGATGGTCTTTGTCAATAATATATAGAAATGCTGATAATTTGGGTGAGTTTATTTTTTTATCCTGCAACTTTGCTAATGCTGTGAATTGTTCCCAGTAGGTTTTTGGATGATTTTCTAGAATTCTCTAATTATATCATTCTATCATTTGCAAAGAGTGATAGCTTTATTTGATCATTATGTTATTCTAATTCCTTTCATTTATTTTCCTTTCTTATTGCTAAAGCCATCATTTCTAGTACAATTCTGAATAATGGTGGTGATAATGGACATCCTTGTTTCACCCTTGATCTTATTGGGAATGCATCTAGCTCCTCTCCATTACAAAAATACTTGCTGTTGGTTTTAGATAGATACTGTTTATTATTTTAAAGAAAGCTCTCTTTATCCCAATGCTCTCTAGTGTTATTAATAGGAATGGATGGTGTATTTTGTAAAAAGCTTTCTCTGTATCTATTGAGATTATAACATAATTTCTCTTACTTTTGTAATTGTATGGTTTATTATGGTAAATAGTTTTCCTGCTATTGAACCAGCTCTGCACTCCTGGTATAAATCCTTCTCCATAGTGTATTATCCTGTTGATAAGTTTCTGTAATCTCTTTGCTAATATTTTATTCAACTTTTTTGCATAAACAATCATTGAAGAGATTAGTGTGTAATTTTCTTTTTTGTTTCAGATCGTCCTGGTTTAGGTATCAGTAATCAGTACTGTATTTGTGCCATAGAAGAAACTTGGCAGGATTCTTTCAATATCTATTTTTGGAAATAGTTTATATAATTTTGGATT
>JAJPUD010032107.1:0-12126 GCA_023553655.1 Myrmecobius fasciatus | reverse complement strand
TTCTTCATTCTTCTTTTTCTTCCTTCTCTTCCTCTTTCTCCTCCTCCTCCTAATTCTTCTTCTTTTTCCTCTTCCTCCAATTCTTCTTTTTCTTCTTTTTCCTCCTTCTTCTCCTTCCTTCTTCCCTTTTCTTTCTTCTTTCTCTCTGTTTTTTTTGTCTGTTTCTCTCTTTTATGTGCGTGTGTTTTAAAGATGTGATGGGCTAAGAGGGGTCAAATGTTCATTTTTTTAGGTTGGAAATTAGATGTTACTTATGTATGCTTCACACTGCCATTGCTGAAAAGATGCACAGTATGTTTGAGAGCAATGTTTTCTACTACCAGAAGTTTACAAGGCTGCATTGTGGAGCAGAAGGAACTCAGATTGTTCATTGTGCTGGGATCCCTAACTTGGCAAGCAGAAGCAAATTCACTGGGTGGTGATTGGTCTGCTTTGATTCTGTTTGTTTGTTTCATGTCATGAGTACAGTAATGCTTTATCTTTTATCTACAGCCTCTTGTTTAGTTTAATAACTTCTTACAATAGTCTCTCCTTTCCTTCCAGGCTTAATCCTTACTCTTCTATCCTGTCTTACTCCAGCCCACCCCCAAAAAAAACCTGAGGTACACAAGATTGTGTCTGATTATCCTGATCTAAATGAAATAATTTAGTTAATTTTCCCAACTTAAAAAAAAGATTTATTTCACATCTGGGGCAAGTCAAGCAACAGATATTTATTAAATTCCCCCAGAGTACATTTCCTGCCTTCAAGACACCTTTGAGGGATAGCAGGCTGAGACAAAATGTCCAATAACACAGGCAATACAGGTTTTTTTTCTTTCTTAGAGTGTGATCTCTTGGGCTTAGTTGAGAAAAAATTGAGAAGTAGCATTCCTTAAATTACCATTTCCAAGTTCCTTTGGGTTGCATCTGAATTGCTTTGTGCAGCTAAAAAAATGATTATCATTTAAAGGCAGAAAAGTGAAATCTAGTCCTGCTCTCAGATTTTCACATGTGCTAGTGTGAAACATGATTCTTTTCCCAGCTGAAAGCTTTGTATTTTCATGGCTGATTTTTCTGATGCCTTGAACAATGTCAGTTGTTAAATTTTGGGAAATTAAGATTTTTTTCCCATTTATGAGAAGGAAGAATGATGCCCCTTGCCTTTCCTTCTTGTCTATTGTACCTCATGGTATATCCTACTACCTCCACAATAAGTATCTGGCAGAGAGATCCATGGCCATATGTAGGTGACTTGTTGGTCACTTTTGGCCATTAAGTGTCCACAGAATTTCTTATGTCTTTGTTGATGTGTGTAGTCAGTTTTGTGTAGGCAATTCTTCATGAAATCTGGCCTCAGACTCTTACTAGCTGTATGACCCTATGCAAGTCATTTTAACCCCAAATGCCTCAGTTTCCTTATCTCTAAAAAGAGCTAAAGAAGAATATGGTAAACCACTCTAGTATCTTTGCCAAGAAAACTCCAAATAGGGTCATGAAGAGTCAAGCACGACTGAAAGACTGAACAACAACAAAAATTTTATAAGTGATCTTTTTCTGGAGGTGGGAGGTAAGGGAATTATTAATTTGATCCTCTGATTTCACCTGTGTTAGGAACTCCTTCAACCACTCCAGATTAGTAGCTGTGTTGGAAACTTCAGTCTCAGAGAGTTGTTTGAGGTAGGGCTTCTTAAACTTTTTCTACTCATGACTTCTTTTTGCCTGAGAAATTTTTGTACCACCCAAGAAATTTAAAATAGTTATACAAATCAAATATTTACTGATAATAAATCATAATTTCATGACTCTACATTCAGTTATGCAATCCCATATGAGTCACGACCCACAGTTTAAGGAGCTTTGGTCATTCAGTATCTGTAGGGCAGGGGTTGGAGGGCAGTCATAAAACACACTCTTATTTATATGCTCATATTCCTCTTCTCCTTCCTCTCCTCCAGTACATTCAGGTCTTACCTATCTGCAAAAAATAAACAAACCCACCCTTTCTTTGAGCCTGCTATTAATTCCTCAGATGATCATCTCATTTATCTTAATTACTAAACTCCCAAAAAATGGTCTACATTGAGCATATACATTGTTTCCTCTTCCTCATTATGCCATCTACGTTTTCCCTAGTCTGCTGTGGCCTGGCTTCAGTCCCTGTTATTTTACTGAATCTGATTTCTCAAAAGTCATCATTTATCTTACTCATTAAATCCAGCAGCCGTTTCTCACTCATTATCCTCCTTTCTACTTTGCAGCAAATGATACTGTTTCATAGTTTTATTTATTGTAGTTGAGTTATTTCACTTGTGTCTTGACTTCATTTGGAGTTTTTTTGGCCAAGAAACTGGAACAGTTTAACCATTTTCTTCTCGACTTGCTTAGGAGTTAATAAGTGTCTGAAACTGGATCTGAATTTCACTTTTCCTGGCTTCCAAGTCAATGCTTTATCCATTGCACCACCTAGCTGTTCCCTAATTCTGATTGGGTGTTTTCTATTCACTTACTTTTCATGACAACCATATTATCCCAGTCTTGTTACACTTCTCTGTGTTTCTTGAGTTCCTGTGCTGGCTCCTCTTTTTCTGGCCCCCTTAATGTAGTCATTCTCCAATGCTCTGGCATTGGTTTTCTCTCTCCACTTCCTCCCATGGTGATTTCATTTACTTTCAACTTCAACTATCACTTCCATTCATTTAACTTCCAAGTCTATGTCTCCAGCTCTGACTTCCTTCCTGAACTCCTGACGGGCATTTCTGGATGCCTCTTTGATATCTGAGCATACAACCCATATTTCAAATTCAGCATATCTAAAACTGAACTCATTTTTTCCTCCTACGCCGCCCTAATCTTCTTTATAACTTCCATATCTGCTAACGATCCCACTATTCTCCCTTTCATCCATGGTTGTGATCTTAGTCAGTTATTTTTAATACTTCCCTCTTCTTTTTATCCTATGTCCTATGAATTACCAAATTCTGTCAATCCCACTAAAGTTTGGTGGCATTTGTCCTTAATTCTAGGGTCTTCTCTCTGTTGATTATCTCCATTTTACTCTGTGTACAGCTTATTTGTCCATAGTTGTTTATATCTTGTCTCCTCTATAGACTGTGAACTTCTTAAAAACAGGGGACTGCTTTTTGATTGTTTTCATATCTTCAGTGTTTAACAGTGCCTGGGATGTTATAATCCCAATATAATAGCCATTAACAAATGTTCATTAACTGATTTTTCTTTTCTACTCTTCCTAACCTGGTGAATATAAATAGCAGTTGTTTCTCTTCTAGGCAGAAACTCTGAGACTCTTCCCCTCTTTGAAGGCAAGCTAGACTATCTTTTGCTTCAGTTCTTACCTAGCCTTTAATTACCAAATGAGTGTTACTTCAGGCAAACTGGGACTTGGGAAAGACTTAGCTTAAAATGACCAAGGTCTCCAGTGAATCTAAGACCATTGCCAGTTATCCTGATCTATGTCTTGCCATTGGATTCCAATGACTGGAGAAGCAAGGCTGATGACTTTGCCCAGCTCTGCTTCACTTAAATCCAATTCACTTGCAAGTCAAAATATCACCTTCCTGATACCACTGGTCCTCTTTGAGAATGAAGGATAAACAAGGTCTTCTGCCATCTAATTTCATCCTCCCTTTCTATCCTAAAACTATTTCCTTTCACATATTATCTACTATGTTATCTAGCATAGCTTGACTTCACACCTTGTTATCATACCCAAAGTTTTTTTTAACTTCCACAAGCTGCTATTTCCTCTCTCTAGAATGTGTCTCCATTCTCAACCCAATGCTCATCCCATATTTTCCTATGGACATCTGTCCGCCCTCTAAGATCCCTCTCAAATAGCACACCTTTTTCATGAATCTTTCCCTGATTTATATCCCCCTCTTTGTATCTGAAAGTGATTTTTTCCTCATCTCATTGCATTGTACTCTCTATCTGCATAATATATTTTAACTTATATTTTGTATGTTTATATTTTTTCTTGCCCTACCAGATGTAAGCATTTTGGAAACAAGGCCTATATTTTTTCTCTTTATATATTTCCTGTATCAGCCCACGTTGTTTGGGTGAATTAATGAAAGTAAAATATATGTATGAATAAATGAAAGTCATTTAATGAAATTAAAACATAATATGATCTGTATTAACAGAGTTCATACTGAGTGAAAAGATAACTACCTTCTGTTTGGGGAGATCACAGACAACCTCCTGGAGAAGGCTTTGAAAAATAAGTAGGTTTTCAATAGACTAAGATAATGGAATTAGGGAGAGATAGGTGTCCTAGATATAGATAACAGGATTCACAAGGACATAGAGAAGGAACAGTACAAGATCTGACTCTCTGATGAGCTTTGTATGAATGAACTTTTTTTTCAGTTTGATAACTATATTTCAGTATCATTGATTTCCTTTGAAGTTCTATGTATTTTATGATTTAAAAATATTAATCAAGCAATGGGTTTCAGAACCCCCACCTTGATCTGATCTTTCAGAGTTGGGCATCTGCTTCATGAATAATAGAAAATGCACTAGACTGAAGGAGTCAAGGGGCTTAGATTCTGTTAACTTATTTTTGTTTAGTCATGTCTAATTTTTCATTCAGGATTTTCTTGATAAAGATACTTGCCTTTTCCTTCTCCCATTTTACAGATGAAGAAACTGAGGCAAACAGTGAAGTGATTTACCCAGAGTCACACAACTAGTGTTGTGGCCAAATTTGAACCCAGAAAGGTCAGGTCAAACACTCTATCTACTGTACCACCAACTGCCAGTTAACTCATTGGGCTAGTAAAGTTTTGCTATTTCTTCAGTTTTATATTTAAAATGAGGAGGTTGAACTAAATCATATTTAGTCCTTTCCACCTTTAATCTTTGGTGATTCTAATTTGTCAAGAAATGAGAAGGAAAGGGGAGAATAGTTTTGCAGATTTCTCAGGGCAGGAGACAACTTGGTACTGAAAGATTTAAAATAAGTAGAATGGCTTGTTACCATAAGAACCTGTTAGAATTCTATTTTCAAAAACTGCCTTGGGAGAGAGAGCGTGAATAACACTTCGCTCTATTTCATTTTTAGTTTTTGGCTAAAAAGCAACCACCTAGAAAATCAAGAAAGGGTGCTACTGGAGCTAAAGGGGATAGATAATCTTGTTCCTTATTGCAAAAGAAAGAGAAAAGTTACATCTTTTCCCTTCCATCAAAAAGCATGCATTTCCTGTTTTGCCTTGCCTGAGAGCCTGTGGAAAGCATAATGCTTCAGTGTGTACTGACCCTCAGAACAAAGGATACAGAAATGGCCCAAGAGGACAGTACTTTAACTGCCAAATATTAGCTCAGTGAAGTCATGTGACAAGTTTAACTCCTAACTTCATTTACCAAGGTGAAAAAAGTAGAAAGAAATTGACTGTGTATGTGTGTCTCCTTGTTTCTTCTGTGACTAGATTATAAAACATAAAAATAAATGGTTATTTTTCCTGAGCTTTCAATTTTTTTGGCATGTACTTTTGATGTACTGTGGTTCACTTTGAAACATTAAGGGAGACCTACCTGGACATTCTGCTACAAAGTGGTCTTCTTCATGGCTACAGTTATTTCTTTGAAAAGCTTTCAAACCATCATCATTCTCTATGAACATTTATTAAGCATTCATAGATAGTGTGTCACTGTCCCAAAAGGAGAGACACACGATGTAGTGGCTTATTTGGGGGTCTCACTTTTTGCTGTGCAACCTAGCATGAATGAGAATTTTTCATGTTGATGATTGAAATACATCCCAGTGACCATCTATATGTGTTCTCCTTGGTGGTCACTGTTTCTTGAAAGGAAAGAACAAAACTTATATCCTCTATTCACTTAAACAATGAGATCCTTCAAGCTTGATTTTATTTGTCAGGAGAAAGTAATATAGAGATTTGATGGCTAACATGAGTACAAAGATTAGATAGGAACTGAAACTGTGATTTTTATGTTATAAGGAATTTAAGCTGAGGAAACTTTCATTGCTATTTTAACAATCCATAATAATAACAACTCATGGTTATTTGGCATTTTTAAGTTCTGCGAAGAACTTTTCTCCCAATGATGCTGTGAAAGAGCACAAAGTTTATAAAGGCCATTTGGCACATGAACAAAATGAAGTGCTTAAGTTCATAAAACTAGTTTAATGTCAAAGGTGACTCAAATTCAGGATTTCTGCACCCAAGACAAATTTTCTTTCTACTATGCTACTCTGTCTCTTGATTTCCTTTTATCTTGTCAGATCAAAGAAGTAGGGAAGACCTCTTTCAAAAAATGTATTTGCTTACATATATTGACAGTGACAGCACAATCCAACTCACACTATAGAATCATTTCTTTTTGCTGGTGTGATTGGGGCTGCTATTTGGTTGACCTCATTTAGAGCTTTGCAGAGATCTGGTGAAACCAGTCAGATTGAGTAGATTTAGTTTAATTTGGCATTTTATTTAATAATTAATAATTTTCTTTGAACAGAGAACTGTGATGTGTTGGAGCTACATCAAGTTTATATCAAGCAATCCAGCATTTGATAAGCACATGTGCTATATATATATATATATATATATATATATATATGTATATGTACACATATACATATATATACATATATACACACATGTATGTATATGTATGTGTGTATATATATATATATATATGTATATATATAATCCAGACAATGTGCTATATACTATATATATATATATGGACTCCCCCTACCCTGTTTTCCTAAATGAGAAGATATCATTATTGTGCTTGAAAGAGAATTCTATTTAAAATCTTAATGCCTAAGTTTTAGCCCAACTTGGCTTCTCACTAAACCTTGGATAAAACACAAGGTTTTGAGAGGGAAAGTATTTTATAAACCATAGCACAAACCACTATATAGCATGCAGTATTCATCAAACTTTCTGGACTTCAATTTCCTTATTTACCAAAATAAGGAGATTGGGCTAGATGGCTTTTGCTTCCTGTTCTGAAATTCTGTATATAGACACACATACACACACACACACACACACACACACACACACACACACACACACATACACATAAAACAATTTCTTTATTTTGGAAAAGGAATTCTTATTTTTTTTTGGTTTTGGTTTTGGTTTTGGTTTGAGTTGTCTACTAATGCATTTAAGGATTTCACTAAAGAAAAAAATGCTGTTCTTCCCAGATTTCAAATAGGTTCCTAAAGTTATTGTGGGTTCAAATTCAGCCTCAGACACACTTATCAACTGTACTTGCTCTGGGCAAGTCACTTACCCAGGTTGCTTCCATTTCCTCATCTGTAAAATTCCCTAGAGAAGAAAAGGACAAGCCATTCCAGTATCTTTGCCAAAAAGACATCAGATGGAATTACAAAGATCTGGACATGACTGAAAATGACTTAATAACTATAATAAAGAATCTGCCAAGAGGCCAAGAGTGAGCTTGACTTCAGTTCCGGGTAAAATTCTAGAATATGTTAAGAGTATAACTATTATGCATTCAGAAAAGGAAGCAGCTGATCACAAAAAGCCAACACAATTTCATTAAGAACAGGTTATGCCAAACTAACCATCTTTCATTTTCTAGAATTACTAGATTGCTACATCAGGAAGTTGTGGTAAATATACTTTCCTGAATTTTTAGTGAAGCATTTTGACAGAGTAACTCATGGTTTCTATGTAGACATGATAGATTCAGAATTGGGTCATACCAAAAGAAAAGTCAATAATATTGATGTCACCTTGGAAAGTGTAATGCTGCAGAAATATATGCTTGCCTCTGTGTTACTTGACACATTTTCAAATTAATGACTGATAGAGGCATAGATGGCATACTCATCAAAGTCATATATGACACAAAGCTATCAGGTATAAATAACGTGTCAGATGTCTGAATTCAAGAAGATCTAGACTAACTAGTATAATAGTCTGATTCTAAGTACTTGAAGTTTAATAAAAATAAAGGCCAAGGTTTATTCTTAGTTTCAAAAAGTCAGTGTCATAAGTATTGCATGGAAAAAAATAGGACCAGATATTTTATCTGAAATTTTAAAAATCTGGTAGGTTAGTGTACTACAAGTTGATAAGTCATCACTTTGATAGAGCAGCCTAATACCTTTTTGCAGTCTCAGATACTGCCTCTCTCTGTGCAGCCTATAACTTAGAGACCTGAGAGCCCTACTGTACTGGTACAGGTGTTCTTGGTGCTAGTTTTAAGAAAGGAAGAAAATCAACTTTTATGAAATCCCTATTATATTCCAAGCATTATGTTAAGTGTTTTACAAATTTCATTTGATCCTCACAACAGTCCTGGGAGGTAGATGTTATTATATTCTCCTCATTGAAAAAGAATGCTAATATTTTCCACACAAAGGTTAAAAGTCAGATAGCTAGTATCTAAGACTGGATTTGAATTCAGGTCTTCTTCACTCCAAGCCCAGCCTTCTATTTATCCACTGCACCAAAAAACTATCTCTGCATGCCTTTTTAAGGAAGGATATTGATAAACTAGAGGGCAAGTAGTGTAGTGAGTATCTTCAAATCATACTAATGAAGACTAATTGAAGGAATTAGAGATGGATAGCCTAAGGAAGACTTTGGGGAGAGATAGAAAGAGACAGCTTCTCGTATGAGAGAGACACTGTTGCTTTCTCCCTCATATTTGAAGGACTGCCTAGGAAGAATGGTTAAAGAACTTTCATAAAGAGGTGTTACATGTGCTTTTTAAATGAGGGTTGGGGTAGGGAAAAGAGAAAAAAATCTAGAACTCATAGTTTTAAAAACAAATGTAAAAATTTGTTTTAAATATAACTGGTGAAAAAATAAATATTAAATAAATAAATGAAAATAAATAATTATCTAAAAAATGTTAAAAAATGATTGCATTGTTTTTCCTGGTCTCAGGAGACAGAATTAAGCACAATTAGGAGAAGTCCTATAAAGGCACATTTCAGGTGCTATGTAAGTGAAAACTTCCTAATGTCTTACAAGTGCTTTAATAGAAATTTTCATGCAAAGATTAGATGATTCTTTATTGAGTTTGTTGTAGAGGAAATAAATGCTTGTGCAGGCACAGGTTGGACAACCTGGCCCTGGACTTCTCATTTGTAATTAGTAGAGGCAGTGAAAAATAAAAAGAAGGCTATTGTAAGAAAAGGTGCAGAGGAAGGAAAACATGGCCTCAAATGTCAGGTGAAGAAATGTGTGCTTTTCTTAACAGGCATTGGGAAACTGTTGAGTACAAGAAAAATAAAATTTAAATGTTTTCAGAAGTCTTGTCATCTACTCAAATAGCTGTATATGTCAAATAGTCTGTACTAACACTTAACAGGGAAAATCACTCAATGATATTGATAATGTATGCCTTTCAATTCCACATGTTTTTCCTCCTCCATATCAGATTTAAGCCATACGATGTTCATGAATGTTCACCAACTTTTTAAGAAAATAGCACATCTAAAGAAAATTTCTAAAAATTGTCTCTTTCACTGGGAGTGATTGATGACAAAATTAAGATAGTTGAATATAAGGTGATAACTTGTGAGATGTAGAAGGATCTAATGTTTTGAAATGATGTTTTTGAAATATTAGTTATAAATCAAATTCAAATGAATAATCATTTTAAAAGCACTATTGAGGCTTGCTATTTTAGAAGGAATGTGAAGTTAATATCAGTTTGGTTCAATATTAAATAATGTATTTCTAGCTTCTATAGTCATTAGTTTCTTTGTAGAGAAACATTATTGCTTGTGAAAGCTATTGCAGAATTTAGTTATATATAGTTTATATATAATTTAGTGTATATATATATATAGCACATATAAAATTTAGTTATATATGTAGTTATGGAATTTCCTGTCATATTGGACAGGGAACATACTTATATGTTTCATACTTATAATTCATTGTTATTTCAGTTTTTAAAATAATATTTTGATTTACATGTAAATGACAATTTAATCTACATGTAAAAATTCAACAAATAATAATAAGTATAAGAAAATATTATATTAAAATAATTAATAAAATAATAGATAAAATAAATTTATTTGCATATAAATAATAAATATAAAATATTGTTATATAGCATGTGCCTGTTATATAATACAATGTATATATAATATAATATATAAAAAATAAAATAATAAAACAATAAATAAAATAATTTTATTTACATATTATATATATATTTATTTTTAATATAATTTAATAAATATATGGTATTACATTATGTATAATATTATTATATTACATTATTGTATCATATTACATATTACAGTATATTACAATATATTACATATTATATAATATGAATTTCATATTGTTATATTGAAATAATAAAGAAATAGTTTAGTTTAATTTACATGTAAATAATCATATGTAAAGACAATTTTTAGCATTCACTTTTTAAAAATTTTGAATTCCAAATTTTTTCCCTCATTTCCTCCCTCACCATTCCTGAGGTAGTAGGCAATTTGATATAGGTTATACATGTGCAATCATGCAAAACATATTTTCACATTGGTCTTGTTGTGAAAGAAGACAAACAAAAGAAAAAAACACACACAAAAAAGAAAAATAGTATTCTTTGCTCTTCATTCACACTCCATCAGTTCATATTATACTTTGTTGCAATGTCCAGTACCATCTGTAAAAAGAGGTGCTTCAACTAGGGGGCTCAGAGTTCCTTCCAGTTCTAACATTCTATCTTGTTTTGATAGTAGTAGTTCCTATTAATTCACTCAAGCACAATTTTTACTCATTTTTGCAGGCCTGGAAGCTATGTTAGATGGGAAAAAATAATGAAATAACACATTCTTTTCAGTCACTCCATGTCCTATCCATTATTTCTGAAGTTGTCCATTGTGATGGCATTATGTCATGGCAAATTCATGGTCTCACAGGAAGCTCAGTGACAAAGCAAAGGAAACTGACGTATGGCAGCCTATATGAGTGGCTGACTTCTACTAGGAAATAGCAGCTCTCTTGTCCAACTTACAAGTAAACACACCACAAGTTGAACATTGGTCTCTGCACAGACTCATCCTAAGTTGCCTTTTTCATTCACAGTAACAGCTGGTCATCTTAACAGGCAATCATATTGTTTCAGCCCACTAGGATTACCAGAGTGAGTCCGCTCGATCAGGTCAGCATATTGGTATGTTGTCTCTTATGCTTGTATGAATGGTCTTCAGTCACTTATAGCCTACAAGAAAAAATCTGGTATAAATAGAGTCGGGGCATAAAAGCTCACAAATCTATCAAACAATATCTACGTGAATGGTTCCATGAGAGTTCAGTTTATCACTCAATTTTTATGTTAGATAGTATAGAACTTTGTTTTGCTAGAAGTAAAAGTTGGAGTGGAATTAACCAATCAGTGCTTACTAGTTGTTTTATAATTGTCCCATTCACATTGCCAGAACAGAGGGATGGGGCATCCCTTCAGGATGAGGAAAATCCACATAAAAATGTTTGACTCGTGTCAGAGAAGAAGTCTTGATTTTTTTTTCTTTTTCTTTTATAGGGTGTTTACGGTACCTTCTTGTAAAATTTAGATTAAGTGTTTGGTCATAGGTTTTGTGTCACATGTTGATCATCTGTGGCTTACACAAAACTCCCCCAAAATTTCATTTAATTTCTTATGCTGACTCATGATATTTCAGAACCACAAAGGCAAGAGTAGCAGTGGGGAAGGAATAACTTAGCATTATGTTAGGCTCCAAATGCCAACCATGGCTGTAATATCATAGATGTTAAGTTTCAGAAATATATTAGTAGTTAGATCACTGTAGAAGGCACATGTTATTTGTCTGTACGTCATTTTCTTTTCCCTTGGCCTGTCTGACCCTGTGTTCTATAGGTTCTTCCCCAACACCTCCTTCTGCTTGTGTCATTTTTCATAATTGCCACTCCTTCCTTATTTGTCTCACCATATTATTTTCCATTGCCAACTTCAAAACAAAGTTTCAGGACTCCACAATGATATATTTATCTGACAGTTTCCATATATCCTGATTCTTCTAGCAACCCTCTAATGTTCTTCCTCTGTTCTGCCTAAATGGAATAGCTTGCATTCTTCTATCTATCTATCTATCTATCTATCTATCTATCTATCTATCTATCT
>JAJPUD010032106.1:0-12126 GCA_023553655.1 Myrmecobius fasciatus | reverse complement strand
TTTTTTTATATTGCTAGAAATGGCTTTATTAAATATCTCTGTTAAAAAAAAGAATAATAGCCTGAAAGTCCATAGCACTTTAAGGCTTACAAAATTCTTTTCTTATAATTAACCCATGAAGTAAGTAGTAAAGTGTAAATATCTGTATTTTACAAATGAAGAAACTGAGAACCAAAGAGGTTGTTACTTTTACTTTTTTAATGATGTCTTATTTTTCCCAATTGTTTGTAAAAAAATAAATTTAATCTAAAAAAAATTGAGTTCCAAGTTATTTCATCACCTTCCTTCTCCTTGAGATGATAAACAATTTGACATAGTCATAAATGTGCAATCATGCAAAACATTTCAATATTAGTCATCTTGTAAAAAAAACAACTCTCCCCCCAAAATGAAAAAAAAAATGATGCTTTGATCTTTATTCAGATTCCATGATTTCTTTCTTTGGAGTTCTTCTGAATTGTTTTACCAATAATAGCTTAGTTATTCACAGTTGATCATTGTTCAATGTTGCTATTACTGTGTATAATGTTCTGTTTTTACTTACTTCACTTTGTATTAGTTTGTCTAAGTTTTTTCAGGTTTTTCTGAAAGTATCCTGCTTATTATCTCATATAGTACAATAGTGTTCCATTGCAACCATATGCCACTATTTGTTCATCCATTCCCCAAATGATGGTTATCACTTCAATGTTCAATTTTTGCCATTACAAAAAGAGTTGCTATAAATATTTTTGTACAAATAGGTTCTTTCCATTGCTCCATTTCACCCCCTTTTAAAATCTCTTTAGGATACAGACCTAATGCTTGTGTTGCTAGTTCACATGGTCAGCAACACCATGGCATTGCTCACATGGTATGCATGATTTTATAGTCCTTTAAAAGTAGTTCCAAATTACAAATAGCTGGATCAATTCATAACTTCACCAACAGTGCATTAGTGTTCCAATTTTCCTACATGTCCTCCAACATTTATCATTTCCCTTTTCTATAATTACTTTTACAAAAGTCATATAGATAGTAAATTTTGGAACTAGGATGCAAGGTTACATATGGACTATAAGTAAAAGCTCATTGTGACAATGCAGCCTGAAAACCACTTCCTATAGGTTAGTTTGATATCTATCTATCCATCCATCTATCTAATCTAACTGTCTGTCTATCTATCTGTTTATCTATCCATCTATCTATCTATTTCTATTTCGTTCCATTTCTATAGCTTTCCCAATTCTGGTACTTTAAAGCTCCAAATTGCTTCTTTTAACAGATGAGAAACTGAAACTCAGGATGAAATTACTTGCCTAGGGTCATACAGCTAGATTTGAACCACGTCTCCTAACTCCCAAGCCCAAAGCCTTTTTTATGACACCATGTTATCAACTGAATAATTGCTATTCCAAGGTCCCTTGCAACTCTAAAATCATATGATTCTAATCAACAACCAAACATTTTTAAGCACCTACTGCTTGAGCTAAGTGCTAGGGATACAGAAATAAAATCTGTACCATCTTTTCCCTCAAGGATCATACATCATAGGGAAAAAACCAAGAGTTGTTGGGATAATAGAATTTTAGAGTTGACAGGGACTTTAACAGTATTTTGCATTTTTTTTTTTTTTTGCTTTTGCTGAGGCAATTGAGGTTAAGTGATTTGCCCAGAGTCACACAGCTAGGGAATGTCAAGTGTCTGAGACCAGATTTGAACTCAGGTCCTCCTGACTTCAGGGCTGGTGCTCTATACACTGTGCCACCTAGCTGCCCCAGTATTTTGCATTTTAAAAGAACTTTCTAATTTATGTTTGTTGGACAGATTTCAACAAATATTTCTTTAGCAACAATTGTGTTCAAGGCACCATTTTAGGGATGCCCTTAAGTAGCATATATTTTATGGATTAATAATTAACAATAAAAACAATAGTCTGTATTTATATAGTGTCTCAAATAGCAACAATAAAATGTGAAAATACTATGATTTGATTTAGTTTCCATAGTTTTCTCTCTTTGGATGCAGATGGCTCTTTCCATCACGAGTCTATTAGTGCCTTGAATTACCTCATCGTTGAAAAGAGCCAAGTCAGTTGATCACATAATCTATTTGTTGCTGTGTACAATGTTCTCTTGGTTCTGTTCACTTCATTCCGCATCAGTTCATGTAAGTCTTTCCAGGATTTTCTGAAATCAGCCTGCTCATCATTTTTTTCTAGAATAATAATATTCTATTACATTCATGTATAATATGCATATGTAAAATGCAAGCCATTTTACACACATTATATAATTTATTTCTTATAACACCTGGTGATTAAGTGTTGCTATCCCCAATTAAAAGAGAATAGATTGATACTAAGAGAGGTTCAGTGACTTGCTCAGAATCACACAGTAGTATCTGAGTTAGGATTCCAAACCAAAGTTTCCTAGCTCCAAGTTCATCACTAGATCCCAAATCCTCTCTCCCTCATTTGAGCCTCACAACAATCCTGTATTGTAGGGTATAAGCTTATTGTCCCCATTTTGTGGAAAGGGAGGTCCAGAGGAGGCAAATGATGTGCTCAGTTTCAAATGGGGTAAATGTCAGAGTGAGAATTGGAAACCAAGTCTTTTAATTCCAACTGCAAACTCTTTGGGGGGTTACTGCTCTCTCCTCTAAGACAATCCCCAGAGCACTTTAAGGTTTAGAAAGAGAATGAAATGCTCTTTTGAGATGTCTGAACCTACACCTACTGACTAACTACTTACTTATATGTGCTAACAGGGACTGGAATTAAGTATTGATTGTGCAGAAGAGTGGTGGGTAAAAGACAGTGAAGAAAGCCAGAAGTACCTATTATGTTAAGGATCAAAACCAAACTCTTTTGGCATTTAAAGTGCTTCACAAATGGTCTCTCACCTACCTTTCTAGTTTTATTGCATATTGCCACTGCTACCCCATGGATTAAGCAGAAAAGCATTATCCTCACACTGAGTGAATTGGAGATAGGACGGCATTGCCTGCCAGCCCTGAGAGGTACAATGGACCCTGTCCTTCCTCAGGTCTACCCTCAGTGTCCCCTTGCCCACTTGTCCACTGTTGGCTGGTGCTGAGACCAAACCTTCACTTGCCTTACTTCTGTCCCTTCCATAACCTAAGTATTGCCTGATCTTTCCATCTGTTATAAAGTGAATAAGAACAAGAAACTTCCAATCAGAAGGAGTTCCACATATTCTACTTGTATTACCAGTACTTAGTGCTTGGTAATAATAGATGCTTTTCCATTCCATTCAAACCCATTATATACTCTATGGTCCAGTCAAACTGGCCTTTTTGCTATCTGTCATGCATCTCCCATTGCTATTTCTTTGTCCAGATTGTCTCCCATGTTTGGACTTCATTCTCTTTTTATATCTCCCTCTGGGGCTTCATTTGCAAGTTGATTGGTCTTTAGGAACCTCAGGGTTTGAGGTCTGTTTTTTCCCTCTGTAAAAGTTGTCTATGGTCAGAGTTCTTTTTGCTTTTTTTGCTCATTTTAAAAAAGAGATCTGCTCTTAAGGCAAAGGGGTGACAGCCGCTTTAGTTTGCCCCGGGGCCTGGTGTTTTTGACTGACTTCCAGTGCTGGGAAATTGTGGCTGGGTCCAGTGAGCCAAGGCTCAGTGACTTTCAATTTGGTTTTTGTATTCGCTTTTGGGTGTTTACAGCAAATCTGCTAACCATGACTTGCAACCAGGGCAGAGTAGCCCAAGAGGCTCACAGAAGCTTCCCAGGTTCATGAAAGCTGCAATGCTCTGAGTCCTGCCCTGTCTCCCCACACTTCTGTCTGGGCTCAGCAGATTGCCCCCTGCCTGACTGAAACAGACTTGTTCTGAAGCTCCTCCAAGGTAACTTCTTATGGGAATGTGTTGTACTCCAAATATTTGGGGGCACTTTGACTCCAGAACCAGTTTAGAGGTTTAATCTGCTGTCGGTTTGAGAGAAGGTCAGAGGAGGACACAGAGAGTCCTGTCTGCACTCTGCCATCTTGGCTCCACCCCTGGGAATGGTTTCAAATTGCTCTGCAGAGCAATTCCACCCACAATTCCACCCACAGTCCAAAGAGAAGTTAGGTCTGGCAAGTAGACCTGAGAGTCATTTGCATGGAGACAGTAATTGAAACCATGTAGTTGATGAATTTTTTGTTATAATTATTAAGTATGTATTAATGGCAAGTGACATTCCTTCTCTGAACCCCTTTCCTTGTCTAGGAAAATGAGAATAATAATAATAACCCATATTATTGACTTTTTCAGGTCTTTTTTGTAGAAAGTGGCATTTTTTCCCATTATTTTTTACCCTTTTCCCTTGGATATTCTCTTCCGTTTATATTTTCATGACACTGTTATCTCCTGCTTCTCCTCCTACCTTCTGAATACTCTTCTGTTTCCTTTGGTGGATCATTATCACCTTCTTTTTCTTCTTCTTTTTTTTTTTTTGGTGAGGTAATTGGCATTAAGTGACTTGCTCAAGGTCTCACAGCTAGTAAGTGTTAAGTATCTTGAGATCGAATTTGAACTCAGGTTCTCCTGACTCCGGCCCAGTCCTCTATCCACTGCACCATCTACCCCCAATTGGTGGATTTTCTTCCAGAGAATGCTCACTAATAGTGCCTCTGTTCTGGACTCTCTTCTTCTATTTCACTATTTCACCTGGTGATCTCATCAGCTCCCATAATTCAATTATTATCTCTAAGCAGGTGACTCTCGGGTCTACATGCCAGCCTAACTTCTCTTTGGACCTCCAGACTTGGAGCTCTGATTACTTTTTTTTTTTAATTAAAAGCTTTTTATTTACAAAACATATGAGTGATTTTTCTACATTGACCTTTGCAAAAGCTTTTTTTTGTTGTTGTTGTTCCAAGCTTTCCCCCCCACCCCCACCCCTAGATGGCAGGTAATCTAATACATGCTAAATAGGATAAATTATATGACAAATACAATACATGTATACATATCTATACATTTATCTTACTGCACAAGAAACATCAGATCTAGAAAGAGAAGAAGAAAAAAACAACCTAAGAAGGAAAACAAAATGCATGGAAATATTCACAGAAAGCCTTAAAATGCTGTGTTGTGGTTCACACTCAGTTCCCTCAGGCCTCTCTCTGGTTGTGTATGACTATCTTCATGGCTGAACAATAGGAGCTGGTTTCTGATTACTTTTTAAACGTCTTGAGCTGGATACTTCTTAAACTCAAGTCCAAAACAAAACTCATCTTTTCCTCTTAACTTCCTTATTACTGAGTACCACCACCCTCCCAGTCACACAGGCTTACAGTCTGCCATCTCAGCTCCTCACTCTTTCTCCCCCCATATGTCCAATCAGTAGTCGCGTTTTGTCCTTTCTACATTTGTCCACATTTCTCTTCCCCTCTTCTCTCTCCTGACATTGCCTCCACTCTCGTCACCTCACTATTGCAAGAGCCTCAATGGTTAGTCTCTCTGCCTCATTTTTCTTCCTTCCAATCCATCCTCCCCTCAACTGTCAAACTGATCTTCCTAAAATGCAGATCTGACCAACTTTCTCTTCTCTCCCCTCCATTCAATAACTCCCTATTGCCTCCAGGATCAAATATAAAAATTTCTGACTTTCAAAGGCCTTCATCACTTGGCCCCTTCCTACCTTTTTTGTTCTCTTACACCTTACTCTCCCCTCCATGATCCACTGATTGTGTCTCAAACTTGATATTCCATCTCCTGACTCTGGACATTTCCCCTGAAGTTCTCTTCTTCCTCATCTCTGCCTTCTGGCTCCCTTCAAGTCCCTCCTTTTCTTTCTTTCTCCATTCTTCCTTCCCTTTCTTTTTTGCTCCCCTGTTCCTGATTTCCCTCCTTCCTTCCCTGTCCCTTCTCCTTTCCCTTTCTCTCTCCCCTTTCCTTTTCTCCCTTCTTCCTCCCTTTTGCAAACGTCCTTTTCCAGTCTTTCTTAATCTTAGTGCCATCCTCCGAGGCCACCCCCAATCTAGCTAATATACAATTTGCTTGTATGTGGTTGTTTGCATGTTGTCCCCGGTACTCCCCCACTCCCCCTTAGACTATGAGCTTTTAAGGGCAGGGGCGATTTTTGCCTTTCTTCTCCCCCAGTGCTCAACACTGCTTGGCGCATACGGGTGCTTAACACCCGCTAAGGTGCCTGTAAATTGAAAAACGCCCTAGAAATAGGCCCCACATTATGGGTTGCCGTCTTTTCTGTCCCATTTCTATTTCCATACACATTTCCTATGACTTTTCACTTTGGCTTTTCCTGGGGCGACATCGTGTGGCCAAGTTTGCAAATGACAAGTTCCGTCCAGCCACAAATGTATTAGAGCAAAACTCTCTCTCTCTCTCTCTCTTTTTGCTGAGGCAGTTGAGGTTAAGTGACTTGCCCAGGGTCACACAGCTATGGCATGTTAAGTGTCTGAGACCAGATTTGAACTCAGGTCCTCCTGACTGCACTGCGCTACCTAGCTGCCCCAGGTTTCTCTTTAATAATACAAAAACTTGGTACTAGCATTAAATTGGCATGGACCTTCAGAGGGAAAAGCACAATGATAATTGCTGTGGCCCTTTAACCTCACAATAGCCTCGATGGGGGATGGGCAGGGAGAAGGAAAATGATTTCCCTGAGATCACACGCAGATAGTTAATGTCAGGGTGGAATGCAGTGCTCCCAGCTTCCTGACTCCAGACCAGTGCTCCCCACACTTCTCCCTCCCTCAAGGTTTTAAACTGAAAGCCAGGTTTGTCAGAGGTTGTGATGAGGCGTGAGAAAGGGGGTGGTGCGGGACCCCCTTTGGCCAGTCCTGGCTTCGGGAAGAATCTACGGATCCCTTAAGGAGTGAGTCTGCATAAAAGGAGATAAGTTTATTTCACTGAAAAGAACACTCTCACCAGTGGGCGGGGCCTGCTAGGGCCTTCACACCCATGGGTTTAGAGATCCTTGCTCTATGGGACTCCTCTAACTCCCGGCAAATGGAGCAGTTTGAATATCTAATTTACAATTTAATAGAGCAGTGATTAAGCTCTAAGCCAAGATGGCCCAGGAACAGAGGGTGGGGCTCCTCCCAGAGGCCAGGAGGGTTTTTGAGATTTGGGGGCTCTCCAGCCCGCCGCCCACCATCAGGGGACACACAATCAAGGACACAATTTACATCAGTTGGAGGGGAGATTCCTGCTCGGATTTAATGTGGGCTTGATGCCCGCTGCAGCCCTCCTATGGTTTTCAATAAGAAATGCATTAATGGGTATATTTTTTCTTCTTCTGGGCTGCCTGTCAGTATCACAAACATATCTGTCTATTCCTAACCATCCTAAAGTTATCCCAGGATTTCAGATGAATTCTCTGACATTTTACAGAGATCTGCCAACTTCTCTGTATCATTCTGTCTTCATAACCTGTTCTGTTATCATGGTCTGCATGCTTTCTCTGTTCCTTTTGATGTAATAGGACTGTGTGCCCCCCCCATCTCTGTGGAGAGTGGGCCACCTGGCCTGGGGAAATTCCTAAAAATGATCCCCACCCACCTGAATCTCCCAGCTACCTGGTTCCCATGGGAAACTCCCACTACCAACTGATCTGGAATCACTTTGGTCTGGGAAACAATCACCACCCTTATTGATTTGGAAATTAGCTCCTAATTGCTCCAAACCATAGAAACCTAAATAAAAAACAAGACTCTGTATCCAAACCTTTGCTATCTTCCTAATTAGGAACTAGCCCACTGAAGGAAATAGTTTGTCAGTGAAAATAAACCCATTTTTGCCCAAAAAACACCTCACTTGCAGACTGGGACTGCAAATTCTTTTACAAAAATCTGTGACACCGGCCTGGGAACCCTCATCGTTGTTAGGATATCTCTCACCCCTCAACATTTGGCCCTCTATGGGGATCCCTGAAATTGTACATCCTCCTAGCCCAGGTAAGCCTCCTCTTGCCTCTGTTGTCTCTGTTCTTTAGCAAAAGACAAAAACACCTAGGAAGTTTGGGACTATCGGGAGCTCTACACTCAGCAGATTTCCTGGACTAGGGATACCTGGACTTGGAATTCCTGCATCTTTTAGCAGGAAGCTTTTGGTCTCCTGATTAAGGGTACTTCTGTCACCTCTCAGGGATGCCTGAGAGGATGGGGAGCTATAGAATCTGGAAAATCTAAGACATGGCAAAATGGGACAGTCCACCTCTGTCTCTATTCCTAAGGATTCTCCCTTAGGCTGTCTCTTAAAAAACAGACAAATTTAGCCTAAAAGATCTCAAAACTGAGAAACTAATTTTCTTTTGCAACATTGCATGGCCTCAATATATTTTGGGGAACCAGGAAAAATGGCCCATTAATGGCTCAATTAACTATAGCACTATCCAGCAGATTGATTTGTTTTGCTGAAGGCAAGACAAAGGGACTGAAATTCTCTATGTTCAAGTCTTCATGGCCTTGCCTCAAGATCCTAAATTAAGACAACACTGCAGGATGCTGCTGGTAAAATTTACTGGAGGGGAATTGAAAATAGATACTGATCTTTTGGATAACTCCCTCCTTCCCACTCCTCTAGGGACACAGGATCCCTCCTCTGCACCCCCATGCAGTCTTTATCAGGAGGCCTGTGAATCCCTTCCAGAACCACCCCCTTATCAAAGGCAGGACCTTGGGTCCAACAATATTTCTTCAATATTCTTCAACTCGATCCCCCTCACTCCTGAACCAGATTCTGAAGCTGCCCAGCCCCCACTCCTCAGTCCCTCTCATATAAGGAGTGGGACCCCTTTTTCTCCTCCTCAAGATCCCGATTCATCCACCCCTTCTAACCTCTGCCTCCTGAGAGGAGCAGCAGACTCTCAGGGAGAGATACTCAGGGTACAGGTGCCTTTTTCAATGACAAATGTCTCCTAGATTAAGGAAAAACCTGGCCATTACTCTGAAGGCCCCACCAAGTTTATGGAGGGGTTTAAGACCAATGCCCTCCAATTTGATCTTTCCTGGGGAGATGTTAATATTAAACAATCTGCCCCAGGTAATGGAGGAAGCTGAAGAAGCAACTTTGGGCCCTCAAACTTCTCCAGCTCAGCTGTTAGAAACAGCTTTTGGAGTCTCTAATAATAGGGACCAAACTGCAGCAGAGGAAAAAGATTGCAGAGCTAAAGTGAGAAATGGAGAACAGTCCCAAATCTTGGCTACGGGCATTTCCAGGAACCATAGGAGTTCATGCTTCAGGTGTCATGGACAGGGCTGAAATTGTCCTCAGAGGAACACCCCGCCCCCTTGCCCCAAGTGCAGCCAGGAGGGGCACTTGGAGGAGAGACTGTCCACAGGGGACAAGCTGCCCTTCCCCTTCCTCCCCTCACAATGCCCTGCCCTCTGGCAGGAGTTTGGGGCTTGGTCAAGCTCCCCTCATTCCACCATGACAGCCAAACACCTGGATGCGTGGGTAAGACCATAGAATTTCTACAGGGGGCCTCTCTTTCTGTCTGGATTCAACACTCTGGTCTCACCCACCTCTGTCTCCATAGGATAATGGGGATTGAAGGGAAACTTAAGAAACGAAGACTTTTCCTCTGCCTTGCCAGTTTGGTGACCTGTTGTTTAAACACTCCTTTCTTATTATTCCCTCCTGTCCTGCTTCCCTTTTTGGAGTGTGATTTAATAGTGAAATTGGGGAGCCAATTTTCTCTTGTCAGACCTCCAGGGAATCCTTTTGTGCTGCTTTCAAAGCCCTCCCATGTTGCCTCTGAAATTTGGGAGAAAACAGATTCCTCTGTCTGAGACCAGGGAATCCCTGGGCGAACCAGTCATGCTGCCAGCCTTAGTCGGGCTGCAAGACCCCAGTGTATTCCCCCATAAACGCCAATACCCAATAAAGCCAGAGGCTGGGGAGGGATTGCAAACCTTGACTGAGAAATTTCTTAGGCACAAACTTTTAGCACTGGCTAAAGATTTAAGGGATTTGGAGCTGCTTAACAGCAGTCTATCCAGAATGTGGATGGCATCTGGATCTTCAGCCCCACTAGAGAGGCTCCCTTAGACACAGCCATAAAAACTCTTAATTTTCTGGCCTCTAATACTACTTTCAAATACCCTCAGGTCAACTTTTAATCCCAGAGGAAAATCAGTGGAAACTTATTTTTGGTCTTCACCAGGCTACACACCTGGGAAAGAATGCTCTTCAATCCCTTGTGAAATGCATTTTTACTGGTCACAAGCTGGGAGTAACTATCAGGCAGGTCTGCCAGGCCGGCCTAGTTTGTGCCCAAGGAGCTGTTAAACCTTCCCCTCTCCTGAAGCTTGTTCAGAGGAGGGGCACATACCCAGGGGAAGACTGGCAAATACTTTACACACATGCCCTCTGCAGAGGTTTCAAGTTGCTTTTGGTCTTGGTTGACACCTTTACTAATTGGGGAGAAGCTTTTCCCTATAGACTGAGAGAGCTCAGGAGGTAGCAAGGGGCTTGCTAAGAGATCATACCTCACTTTGGCCCACCTAGCTCCTTGCAGAGCAACAATGGCCCGGCCTTCACTTCTCAGGTACCCCAAAATGTGGCCCAGGTGCTTAAAATCACTGACCACCTCCACTCTGCCTGTCATCCTCAGGCTGCAGGGAAGGTAGAGAAAATGAACCACACTCTCAAGGGAGTCCTTGCTGAACTGGGCTTAGAGACTCGAGGGGCCTGGGTGAAGAATCTCCTGTTAGGGCTTCTTAGAGTCCCCACTGCACCCTGGGAGAACACGGAGCTGAGCATGTATGGGAGGCCCTTCTTCACCCCCGATGTTCTTGTAGATCCAGAACAGCTTCTGGTCACCCAGTTTGCCACACAGCAGGGTACAGTCCAGCTTTCTGAATATGCAAACGAGCTAAATCCTAAACCCACAGATGCTCATCCCCAGACTGCCTCCCCTGTGAATCCAGGGGACACGGATACCTGAAATCTTGGAAGCCTCAAGGGGCTGACCTGGGTATGAAGTGGAAAGGACCATAGGAGGTCATTCTGACTACTCCAATGTCAATCAAACTGGAAGGGTTACCAGCTGGACTCACGTTTCTAGGAGTAAAAGTGCTGCTTGTGTTACTTCTCCTTCAGATATATCAGAATATTCCTGAATTTGCTCTTCCTCAGAACCCCTGAAACCATTCTGCAGAAAGAAGGGTGAGATTGCCTGTCCTTCTTTCTCTCACTCTAGTCTTCTTCCTTACTTTTTCCCTCTCCAAGGATGAGAACTTTACTCCTAGCATTTTCTCTTCCACTTTTCCTGATGTCATTCTGTGGCCCCTGCCAGTAGTTAACTCCTTCTAAGCCTTTCAGCTAGGGAGCTCCGTGGGCAGTGGGAGTGTTCAGGATTGTTGGGCCATCAGCATCCCCAAGGCAGCCCACAGATGGGACCTGATGCATTATTTGCAAAGGCCCCATTCCCAAATGTTACCATCTCCACCCTGGATGCTACCCCATTTGTAACCTGCTTGTGAGATTTGTTTCCTCCAGGCTCCAAGTTACTCCAGGTTCCAGCTACTCATTCAGTCTGAAGATCATGGGACAACTGACTTGGACACTCAACACCTCCAGGATGTTGTTGCTGCTATCTTCAGATCTCGCACTTCCCCTCCTGGCCTGAACCCCCATTGAGCATAGGGACAGCTCTACGGTCCTTGTCAGCTTGAAGCAGGTCCAGAAGATTAGGTCTCCGTCCCTTTGCCCCAAATGAATTTGGGGGTGACTGCTTGAGGAGGAATGATGTAATAGGAACTGTGTCCCCCCGATCTTTGTGGAGAGTGGGCCACCTGGCCTGGGGAAATTCCTAAAAATGATCCCCACCCCCCTGAATCTCCCAGCTCTGGGAAAACACCTGGTTCCCATGGGAAACTTCCACTTCCAATTAATCTGGAATCACTTTGGTCTGGAAAACAATCACCACCCTTTGGATTTGGAAATTAGCCCCTAATTGTTCCCTAACCCCAAACCATAGAAACCTAAATAAAACACAAGATTCTGTACTCAAACCTTTGCTATCTTCCTAATTAGGAACTAACCTACTGAGGGAATAGTTTCTCAGTGAAAATAAATCCATTTTTGCCAAAAAACCTTGATTGCAGACTGGGACTGCAAATTCTTTTGCAAAACCTATGACACCAGCCTGGGACCCCCATCACTGTTAGG
>JAJPUD010032103.1:1061-12128 GCA_023553655.1 Myrmecobius fasciatus | reverse complement strand
AGGAGGTGATCGGTGGATTGTTTCAAGGAGTATTTTGCCTTCTGGGTGTAAAATATCAGGGCAGTTTTCTTTTATGATTTCCTGGAATATAGTGTCCAGGTTCTTTTTTTCATCATGGCTTTCAGGAAGCCCTATAATCCTTAGATTGTCTCTCCTAGATTTATTTTCCAGGTCAGTTGTTTTTCCTAGGAGATATTTCATGTTTTTCTCTATCTTTTCATTTTTTTGTTTTTGTTCAACTGATTCTTGAAATCTTGATGAGTCATTAATTTCCAATTGTTCGATTCTAATTTTTAATGTCTTATTTTCTTCAGTTACTGTTTTTAGTTCCTTTTGCAATTGACCAATTACATTTTTTTGTTCATTGCATTCTTTTTCCATTTTTTCTATTTTATTTTGCAGTGGTCTCATTTCGTTTCCCCATGTTTCTTCTAACTCCCTTTTAAGATTTTTTATGCAATCTTCAAAGAAAGCCTTGTGACATGGAGACCAATTTATGTCTCTCTTTGGGGCTTTTTCTGGAGTTGCTTTGCCTTTAGCTCCTCAGGATTTGAGGTCTGTTCTTCCCTCTCTCCATAAAAGTTGTCTATGGTAAGAGCTCTTTTGGGTTTTTTATTCATTTTTCTTAAAGGTGTGAGGTCTGTTTAGGGCAAAGGTGGGACAGCTGCTTTAATTTGCCTTGGGGCAGTTCTGCTGATTGAGTTATTTCAGGAACTGGGCAGTTCTGCTGATTGAATTATGTCAGGGGTTGGGCAGTTCTGCTTTAGTTCAACCTGGGGCGGTTCTGCTGATTGAATTATTTCTGGTGCTTATCAGTCCTGTTGTTTGATTGATTGCTTTAAGGTGCTGTGTAATGGCAGCTAGGTCAGATGCTCATCAGGGGTTCAGTTGTTCACAATCTATCCCCCTCAAAAGGCAGACCCTCCAAACCACCTGCCCACAATCAGGACAAATTGTTCCAAGAGGCCCGCAGAAGACTCCCAGGTGTGTGAAAAGCACAACGCTCCCACTCCTGTTCTGACTCCTGTTCCAGCTCTCTGCTACAGCTCCCTGCCCCGGTCTCCCTGTGCTGCAGTCTGGGTTCAGTAGGCTACCCCCTGCCCAATTAAAACAGACCTGTTATGAGGTTCTTCCAGAGTATCTTCTTCTAGAATTGTGTTGTTCTCTAGATATTGTGGAATTTTTTGCTTCAGAATCAGTCTAGAGGCTTCATAAGTTGTTGGTTTGAGGGGAGGTTAGAGGAGGTTACAGAGACTCCTGTCTGATCTTCGCCACCATGGCTCCACCCTCGGAAGGAACATCAAGATAAATTATTCCAAAAACAATCTCCCTAAACTGAGGGTATGATATTTACTAAAACATAAGGGAAAGGGATTTGAATTTAATATAAAGTTATAATGTCTTGTTCAGGGAATATGTATGTCAAAGACATAGTTCACAGTTTCTGGTTACTCAACATCCTCTTCTCTCTTCACTATCCTCATGTATTTTCCCTTAGGTATAACTCTTTCATATTAGGCTTTCATATTAGGCACCTTTGCAGAATCTATAACTCTTCTCTTCATAGTGAAAGATCAGTAACAAAACCACCATACCTTAGTGAATGTCATTCCACATTCATCTTTAGATGTTTTCTCTATTTTCAGTCACTACTACTCTTGAGACCAGTGATAAGGATTCTAGTTGCTGACTGAGGAGAAAAGTAAGAGAGAGAAAGTATAATCCCCCCCCCCAAAAAAAAAAGAAATACCCAGCAAATCCTGAGGAATCTTTTCCCATTGAATTTGGCCACCATTAGGTTAATTAGTTTTCAAAAATTCCTTGCTATTGTTATACATAGCCAAAGATGTCAGTGATGCAATTACAATATATTTTCCATGTGGCCTTGTTTGTTTTTATTAAATGATGCAAGCATTTTATTCATTTCAAATTAATGATTTATTTGCAGGTTTTTGTACTTTTGACTGATTCAATATAATTTTTGAGACCTCTGTAGTTTATTAAGTTGAGAATTGGACCCCATTCACATATCATCTATCATTCTAAATTTGTGCCTGTTTGTCTGTCATCAATATAAATGTTCATATATACTCAGTTTTTCTTTGGTAGGGATGACAAATGAATTCTAAGGAGTCAGATATTGGCCATTTTCAGTTTATAAGCTTTCAGGGATGTTGCATTTGACTTTGGTTGGCATTGGTTCATATGGGTAGAATTGCCTCATCATTTTTAATCTCTCCTACTGGCTATCTCACATCCTGATTGATTCACTAGTTTCTCCTATCAGTTAACTATTCAACACTTCAAAAAGTGATGCATATCTCTTGAGTTATAGGACTAACAGGAATATGGAGCCCTATGGTACTTTTCCACAAGAGGATTAAAGATATCATTACAATTCTAATCATTACCTGTTGAGTAAGTCCTGGATCCAAGTCTTTTCCAGTTATTGTTTCCTTGGACATTTACTATTTCTGATTTTTGAGCCATGGTTCAGAATTTG
The DNA here is from genome assembly GCA_023553655.1 of Myrmecobius fasciatus. Taxonomy (NCBI): domain Eukaryota; kingdom Metazoa; phylum Chordata; class Mammalia; order Dasyuromorphia; family Myrmecobiidae; genus Myrmecobius; species Myrmecobius fasciatus. The sequence continues at coordinate 9,625 of JAJPUD010032103.1, read as the reverse complement.
AAATCATTTTCTGAGTTAAAATAGTTTAAAGGAGATAGTTTTGCATTAAACTGGTTTCATTCTATACAGAACTTCCCATAAAATTGAAATTAAAGTTAAATTTTATGGATTTAAAACCATGAAATCTAATCCTAAAAAAAAAAAAGAAAGAAACTGTTCCAGGACCAGAGTTTTATGCATTTGCAGAATAGAAGTTAATGGAGTAAAAGTGTAAAGTAAAGCTGACCCCTTTTTCTTCTTTTAGATGAAGTATTCAGACTCCTATTACCTAGAATTTATAATATTTCTCCCTCAATTTCTTTTTTTCTATACCATTTTGTTTTTATGCATTAGAAATAAGCATTTTTTAGTTTGATGTAATGTGCCTTGTATAGAACCTACTAATTATATTGTCACCTGAGGCAGTTAGATGGCTTAATAGATGGAGCACTGGACACTCAAGTAAAGAAAACATAAATTTAAAACCAGCCTCAAATACTAATTGTATCATCCTTAGCAAATTACTTCAGTGAAGCGGATTACTGTAATCACAAATCAGGAAATCAACTTCCTTATTTGGAAAAAATACCAAAAAAATTGTAAAAGAATTTGAGAATAAAAAAAAATAATTTGAGAAAAATAATGCCCTCCTCCCAGCATTCTTTTGAGAACAAAATATTTCCAAAGTTCATTATATGCTTTAATGCATGATACAAATGTGAGCCAATTTTATTAATTATAGAAAGAAGATAAAAGAGGAAGAAAAGTAATAGAAACTAAAGCAAATAGGATTATAAAATTGGCATTGATTTATAAAGTTACTTAATAATATCAATTTTGTGTGTTGTCAGATGTGCAAGGATATTTCTGAAGAACTTTTAAACCCTTATTCTTAGCACATTTGCAAAAGTTTTAATTTGATCAGTGATTTGCCCAAATTTTAATTGGTGAGCATTTCAGACTTCTTCAAGGTATTCACAGTTAATCGATCAACATTTCAGAGTCCTTCTAGGCCTTCACAGGTATTATATAGAAGTCTCAAGACATATAAATTTCTCAGTATAAATCACTTGACTTGTGTTTCCCTACTTTGTTCCTTTATTTCATGACAGACGTGGGTTTGGATTTTTTCAGGATGGGGGGAGGATTGTGTGAAGGATGTTGTTATTGATCTCTGCCAATTTAGTATAATTCCTATAACTATGTTAGATAAATTTATATTTTGTATACATATATTCAATTTGTCAAGTATTTTAACATAATTAACATGTAGTGGATTTCCTGCCATCTAGGAGAGGGGTGGAGACTAGGGGGGGAAAATTTGTAACAGAAAGCTTTGTAAGGGTCAGTGTTGAAGAATTACCCATACATATGTTTTACAAATAAAAAGTTTCAATAAAAAATAATAAATATATAAATTTATATTTAATTACTAAACATAGTCAACATAGTCTATGCATTCAGATTCAATATTGGCCTTGTGTCTTCAAATCACATTTACTATCAGAAGAATGATATTATAGTACAGTATGAAAAGAGCACTAAAACATTCATTTTCTTGACTGTAGCTTACATAAAACTCAGCATAGAGTAAATAACATGGGTTATTCATCTAATAAAAGACCAGTCTCTCCACACACTTGTCTATCATGTCTCTTTTTTCCCTCTCTATTGAGTATAGCCTCAAATGTTCATGGTTGCCAATGTGAAAGTGCAAATGAAGTTTCAACAAATTCATTGTAATGCTTGAAGCTACAAAAACAAAACATAGAAATGTTGAGGGTTTACTATAGGATAATAGAAGTTCTTTAAATTTTTTCATTTTTAAAATTTTATAACGTTTTATTTTTATAACCATCAATTTTCAAGAACACTGATCCCAATACCCCTACCTAGGCAGCTTTTTCTTATAACAAAGATTAAAAAAAATAAGAAAGAGAATGTGCAAACTTAATGAATGTTTTCACTATATTTGAAAGTACATACAATATTCCCCATGCCTAACCTTCTTCATCTCAAATAAAGAGAAAGGGAAAAGGACAAACATTGAGTAACTACTATGAACTAGCACTATGCTATGTGCTTTGATCCTTCCAATAATCCTAGGAGGTAGATTTTTAAAAATATTCACATTTTACATTTGAAGAAAAGATACAGAGGTGATAACTTGCTCAGTCATCCATCTAGTAAGTGTCTGAAGCTAATTTATAGTCAGCCTTCCACCTTTCAGGCTCGTTATTCTATTCCTTCAGAGGACAGAAGGAAACAAATAGGGAATATCAAAATTTGTATTCCAGGAACTAAATGACTTGTATTTTCATGAATCATCTAATGGAGCACATACTTTTAGGAATGAACAATTGTCAGTCCAAGTGATGTTCTCTCTTAGGCATGGAGTTTTCATTTTCTCTACTCTACAACATTAGTTGGTTATGTTTAGCTATGTGTTGTCCGATTCTTTAGCATATGTATGCTGTCTCTTTACAGAAAAGTGGTTTCTGGGTAAAGACTATGTCTTTTTCAATTTTTTCATTGTCCTGAAGCACAATAGTAAATTTTTTTTGTTCTGTCTTGGCTCTGGTGAGAAATGTGTTTTCATTTGGCATATGAGGAAAAGTATTCATTATTTTTGTGCTTTCTCCTTATTACTAAAGTTCTGATCTTAACTAGTATAATTGTACTAGTGAGTCAGAAATATTTTTTTAATATAGATATTTCTTTGAATAAATAATCTCATGCACTCTAACAAAAAGCCAGAAAAAGACAGGAAAGAATTCTTATCATGTTTCTCAAAGAATAAAGAAGTAATGAATGGAAAAGAGCATTTGCTGGGAGAAAGAAATAAGAAAGGGTTTTCGGGAAACATAGGTAAAAATAAGTACTAAAATATGGCTGAAGAAGATAAGAGAAATGGTGATTGACAAGAAATTCAAGAGCATTGACAAGAGGATAATAGGAACCAACAAAATGGAAAATAAAACATAAGGAGTTTGAAAATTAAAATCAACCTTAGTAATACACTGAAAACTTCCAGGAAATATGGTAGTATATTTATTTCTTATATATTGAGACCCTATATATTTGAGATACACTGCCATCACATTAATAAAATCAATAAGTATAATGAAATTCTACATATATTATTGAGAAATAAATATACCTGGTAAATGTGTCAAATAAACAAGTCAGCTTTTATTAATTACTGAATAAAATAATAATGTCTAAATCTATTTAATGTGAATAAATTAGTTCTGCATCAATGTATATCCTTAGCTTAATCTACAATCAACTTTCTCTAAACTATTTGACATAAGAAGGGAGACCATATGATTTCACTTTTATATTTGTTGTCATTGTTTTATTCAAATATTATTTTAAAATGATTCTATTGTTTGGGGAGGGATTGGGGCACACAACAAGCAGTCTTGTAAAGATTTTCCTTTTACAACCATTACAAGAAGCAATAATTGGAGATGATTCTGTAGGCTTATCATTTCTAATGAAGCAAGTATTATGGCTAGGCCACTTCCAGGGGAGGGAACTTTTGTATTGAATCTGCACTGAAGGATTTCTGCTTTTGAATGCTGCAATAACTGCTTATTTATTGCCATATCTCACAGGATATGGGATAGGGAACTACATGAATGATGATTAATGACAAAACCAGAAAGAATCTCTCACTTCCCATTCATTAAAAGAAATTATTTCTCCATCTTGTATTCTTTAGTTTACTATATTCAACATATACTCAAAATTTCCCTCAGAATTCCAATCGATAAAGAGATTATCTTATGCCTTTGCTTCCACAAAGCTTCTCACATGGCAATGAGAGAATATACTGGTCCAGATGAGCCTGAGACTAGATTTTAAAGGTTTTGGCTATTTCTTCTAATTTGTGATTCATAGCTTGACAGCAGGTGACCAAATAGCAATCTGAACTAGATGTTCCTAGACTTGGTTGCTGCCTTTCATATTGAAGAAATCAGGATTCCCTCGGGTGCAAAGCTTTGCTTACCTGCAGGAGAAAGTCATTGCAATAACTTATGATTACAATCTTGCAGGTCTTCATTTACTATACACAAATTAATTCTGCTTCAATTTCTGGATGGAGGCACCATTCACCATTCCTATCAAAGACTAAAAATACTCTTCCCTAGTCACCATTCCTCTTTATTTTTATATTATTTTTCAGTAATAAGTAAAATCCTTGAGAAGAGAGTATATCTTTGCATTTATTTATATTTATATTTTTATTTGTTTTTGCTTTTTGCTGAGGCAATTGGGGTTAAGTGACTTGCCCAGGGTCACACAGCTAGGGAATGTTAAGTGTCTGAGAACAGATTTGAACTCAGATCTTCCTGACTTCAGGGCTGGTGCTCTATCCACTGCACCACCTAGCTGCCCCTATATTTATATTTTTAATACTTATCAATGCTTGGTATACAATAAATGGATAATAAATGCTTTTCATTTATTTGTTTACTTAGCCACTAAAATGAATCAAAAAACTAAGCTAAAGTTATGTTTACCAGAAGAATGAGACCTTGATTGAGTTGCTCAAATAATACAGATCTGAGTTAAAACTGAAAAACTGTTCTGTAGTCCTATGAAATATTTCATGTTTTCTTGTTTGAAATGACCTGTGAAAGTCTAGTAGAAGCTCAATTAGTCTTTCATGTGGCAAGCATTTGGCAGTATATGTGGGTGAGAGTCCATTATATTTTAAGAATCTTTTTTGTGGTGGAGGAAAGACAAACAGTACCTCATCTAGTTTGTACATTGAATAGCTCCCTAGAAGATAGCTATTATCTTTTGGGAAAACACATTGCTATCTAACTGTCTAGAAGAGACCCTGTTAATCTCCACTATAGCGACACTAAATGTGATCCAAATCTAAGCTTTTTTATTAGATTTTCACTAAAGTGTAAGCTGGAATGGGGAATAAGGAGTAAGAAAATATGAAAAAAAGCTCAATCCCATCTTTTAGGGACAAACTTTTGCCAGAACATGAACCAAGAGCCAGGTCTCCATATTAGAAAGAATATCAATTAGATCTGTGGGCTTTGGGGGTCTTCTATTTTAATTTCATATAACTGGTGTTTTTTATAGAGTGTTGGCCATGGAGTCAAAAGAATTTGAATTCAAATCTGGTCTCAGAATCTGTCAGCTACAATCAGGGCTTCTTAAACTTTTTCTACCCATGACCCCTTTTAACCTGACAATTTTTTTTTGTGACACTAAGTATATAGGCATATGAAATAGGTATACAAATTAAACATTTACTGACAATAAAGCATAATTTTGCAATCTCCACATTCAATTATAGGACATCATTTAGAATTGTGAATCATGGTTTAAGAAACTGGGAGCTAGATAAAATATTTAATATCTACCTGCTTCAGTTTTCCCATCTGTAAAGTAGGGATAATAATGACATCTCTCTTACAGTATGGTTATGAGGATTAAATGAATATATATGTATATATATATATATATATATTTACATTTTATTTTGCATTTTGTCTTGTCAGTCAACAATTGGGAGGGTAAGAGAATGATGAGAGAAAGGATAGGCACAAGATATGAGCAATAAAATCTCTTACATAATAATATTCCTTGTAGGCAGAAAGTTTAATTCTTAGCATCAAACTAAAAATATTAAGAATTTTAACACAGAGTTATGTGATCTGCTTAAGTACGTACAATGTGAAATGAAACATAGTTAAATGTTTTATTGTCCCTAATAAACCTTCCAAGTTGGGTTTTGAAAACTATATGTTACTAAGAAAATGAATGGATCTGGAGTTTATATCTTGTAACATGGGATTCAGCAACTTTTCTTTATAAATGAGTAAAGTTGTCCTGAATTAAAGTATACACTCCTGAAAAGACAACATATGCTAGTTAATAAATTTTTATAAGTATCATTTTGTCATAAATTCTCAGAAAAAATAATTTTTCTTGGCATATGGTAGAAGCATAATTTTAACTGAACTTGTGTTATTTAATAATTTGATGAAAATCTTGGTGCTTCTTTTTTTTTATTAAAGCTTTTTATTTGTATAACATATGTATGGGTAGTTCCCCAACATTGATCTTTACAAAGCTTTCCATTACAAATTTTACCCCCAGTCCCCTCCCCTCCCCTAGATGGCAGGAAGTCCACTACATGTTAATAATGTTGAAATGCTTGAGAAGTTATGCAAGAAAAATCCTATCTACAAGAAAAAAAAGAATCAGAGAAAGGCAACACAATGCAAGCAAATGTCAATAGAGATCATAAAGATGTTGCATTGTGGTCCGTATTTCATTTCCCTCTCTCTGGGTGTATATGGTTTTCTTCAGTGAACAATTGGAATTGGTTTGAGACAATTCTTTGTTGCAGAGAGCCATGTCCATTAGAATTGATCATCATGTAATACTGTTGTTGCTGTGTATGATGATCTCCTGGTTCTGCTCGTTTCACTCAGCATCAGTTCATGCAAGTCTCTCCGGGCCTCTCTGAAATCGTCCTGCTGGTCGTTTTCTTACAGAGCAATAATATTCCATAACATTCATATACAATAATTTATTCAGCCATTCTCCAATTGATGGGCATCCCTTCAGTTTCCATTTTCTAGCCACTACAAAAAAGGCTGCCAAAAACATTCTTGCACAGGTGGGTCCCTTTCCCTCCTCTAAGATCTCTTCAGGATATAGGCCCAGGAGAAACACTGCTGGGTCAAAGGGTATGCACAGTTTGACAACTTTTTGAGCATAGCTTCAAATTGCTCTCCAGAATGGTTGGATCCGTTCACAGTTCCACCAACAATGTATTAGTGTTTCCAACATCCCTCCAACATTCATCGTTATCTTTTCCTGTCATTTTAGCCAATTTGACAGGTGTGTAGTGGTACCTTAGGGTTGTCTTAATTTGCATTTCTCTGATCAATAGTGATTTGGAGCAACTTTTCATATGACTAGAGATGGTTTTAATTTCAGCATGTGAAAATTGTCTGTTCATATCCCTTGACCACTTATTTATTGAAGAGTGGCTTGAATTCTTATATACATGAGACAATTCTCTATATATTTTAGAAATGAGGCCTTTATAGAACCATTAAATGTAAAGATGGTTTCCCAATTTGATGCTTCCCTCCTAATCTTGTCTGCATTTGTTTTATTTGTACAGAAACTTTTTAACTTAATATAATCAAAATTATCCATCTGGTGTTCAATTTGGAGTTCCAGGTCTTCTTTGGAAATAAATTTATTCCATCTCCACAGGTCTGAGAGATAAACTATAGTACGTTCCTCTAACTTGCTTACACAGTCCCTCTTTATATGTAGATCATGAACCCATTTAGATCTTCTCTTGGTATGTGGTGTTAGGTATGGGTCAAGCCCTAATATCTTCCCCACGAGTTTCCAATTTTCCCAGCAGTTTTTGCCAAATAGTGAGTATTTATCCCAAAAGCTGGGGTCTTTGGGTTTATGGAATACTAGATTGTTAAGATTATTGCCTAGATTGTCCTGATATCCTATCCTGTGCCACTGATCGACTGCTCTATTTCTTAGCCAGTACCAAACGGTTTTGATGACCGATGCTTTATAATATAGTTTTAGATCTGGTACAGCAAGGCCACCTTCATCTGCCTTTTTTTTCATTAATCATTAATCCCCTTGAAATCCTTGAGCTTTTGTTCTTCCAAATGAACTTTGCTACTATTTTTTCTAGATCTGTAAAATAATTTCTTGGGAGTTTGATTGGTATGGCACTGAATAAGTAGATTAGTTTGGGTAGTATTGTCATTTTTATTATGTTCACTCTGCCTAGCCATGAGCACTTAATATTTTTCCAATTGATTAGGTCTGATTTTATTTGTGTGGAAAGTGTTTTGTAATTTAGTTCGTATAGTTTCTGACTTTTCCTTGGCAGATAGATTCCCAAATATTTTATCCTATCATCTGCTATTTGGAATGGAATTTCTTTTTGTTTCTCTTGCTGCTCAACTTTGTTGGTAATATATAAAAATGCTGATGATTTATGTGGATTAATTTTGAATCCTGCCACTTTGCTAAAGTTGTGAATTGTTTCTAGTAGTTTTTTAGTTGAGTCTCTAGAGTTCTCTAAGTATACCATCATGTTATCTCCAAAGAGTGATAATTTAGTTTCTTCATTACCTATTCTGATTCCTTTTATCTCTTTTTCTTCTCTTATTGCCAAAGCTAACATTTCTAATACAATATTAAATAGTAATGGTGACAGTGGGCAGCCTTGTTTCACTCCTGATCTTATTGGGAATGGTGTTAGTTTGTCTCCATTACATATGATGCTTGCTGATGGTTTTAAATAGATGCTACTGATGATTTTAAGGAAAAGCCCATTTATTCCTATACTCTCTAGTGTTTTTAATAGGAAAGGGTGTTGGATTTTATCAAAGGCTTTTTCTGCATCTATTGAGATAATCATATGGTTTTTGTTAGTTTGGTTATTAATATAATTAATTAAGCTGATAGTTTTCCTAATATTGAACCAGCCCTACATCCCTGGTATAAATCCTATTTGGTTATAGTGTACTATCCTGGGGATGACTTTCTGTAAT
>JAJPUD010032102.1:0-10870 GCA_023553655.1 Myrmecobius fasciatus | reverse complement strand
TTTTTTTTTTTTGCTGAGGCAAATGGGGTTAAGTGACTTGTCCAGGGTTACACAGTTAGGAAGTGTTAAGTGTCTGAAATCAGACTTGAATTCAGGTCCTCCTGTCTTCAAGGCTGGTGCACTATCCACTGCAGCACTTAGTTGCCACTCACCTTCCTTTTTTAAGGATTATATATTCATATGAGTACACATGTGTTCATAAAAACAATAGTAGAATTATGGTGACTGAAGGCAATACATTTTGTGTTATCCTCTTACCAGAGACCTTGATAATCATAAAAACATAGTTTTGGACTAGAAAGAACTAAGAAGAATTGAGAACTGCCTTTTTACTTACGGATTAACTGAGACTGAAAAAGCTAAAATGACTTGCCAAGGTTATAGAGCTACTAAGTATTTGAGATAGATTCAAAGACATACAATTATAACAATTTCACAAATTAATGTATTTTATCTAAAGCAATGAAACAATTTTCTCTAAACACATTTAAGTTCATGGATAATTGGTTATTAAATTTACCTAGCTGTAGCAGATTCTTTGCATTTTAGTTCAGATTCTTATTTTATTTCAGAATTATTCTCCTACTTCCTTCTAATTTCTCATTCCTAGTATCCATCCTGCACACTGACTGATATTCTCAAAATGCCATTAAGATATGTTGCTCATTTGCTAAAAAATCTACAATATTTTTATTACTTATTTGACTATTTTCAAATACCTAAAACTCAAATTCAAACTGTGCACACTCTTTGACCCAGCAGCACCACTCATAAATCTGCTTCGCAAGGAAATAATTCAGGAAGGAAAAAGACCTACATGTGCAAAAATGCTTGTAGCAACTCTTTTTGTAGTAGCAAAGAATTGGGCAATGAGTAGTTACCCATCAATTGAGGAATGGCTTAACAAGTTGTGCTATTTAAAGGCAATGGGATATTATTGTTGTATAAGAAATGATCAAGAGACTGACTTTAGAAAGGCCTGGAAATATTTCTATGAATAGATGTTAACAAAACAAGCAGAATCAGGAATACATTGTGCACAATAACAGCAAGAATGTATTTGATCAACTATGAAAGACTTGGTTCTTTTCAGTGGTTTGGTGATCCAAGGCAATTCCAATGGATTTTGGATAGAAGATGCCTTCTGTATCCAAAAAAACAACTATGGAGTTTGAATGAAAATCAACACATGCTATGTTCACTTTTTTCTGTTTTTTTTTCTCTCCCATGGTTTTTCCCACTCCTTCTGATTTTTTCCTCAGAATATGATTCACAAAACAATGTGTATCTAAAATAAATTAAGTTTTAAAAGCATGGATTATGCATCATTTAAGGGTAATTATTTTATTCATATAGCTTTTTTTTCTCTCAGAGAAAGTACTTTTATAATAGTCTTTTAGCTATATAGAATATGTCTAATTTCCAGGTTTCTGTAATAACCTATTAGTAAAATGAAATGGTTGGTATTCCTGGAGTATCATTTCTTAGCTGAAAGTTTGAGGATTCATTTTTTTAATCTTATGCTTATGTATTCTATTATTATTACTTTTTTAAATCCATGTTCTTCTCTTTTGTTTCTTCTCTTACATGTAAAAACTTCTTTATGCTTTGTTCCTTCTTCCTTCTCTGCCCTTTCTTACTCAAAATTCTCCAAAGCCTCTGTTCTGAGTGCCATTACTTTTATTGAAATTATAGTGATATAGAAAATTTTGCTACTTTGTCTCTATGGACTTCTAGTGGAAAACAACAACAACAACATAATTTTCATAGCCAAATCATCAATTTATCAACCTCGATAGACATTTGTTAGAATTAAAAAATGAAATCTAACATATGTGGTTACCATTAATTATTACTCTTCACATTTTATTTAAAAGAATAAACAACCAACAACAATACACACACAACATACACACAGACGCACACACACACACAACTTCAATCTCAGGCTTATATATACAGTTATACTTTAAAGTATGTTTGTTTTTATGAGAATGGTGGTCAATTTTTTATCTTCCTCTTACTTGGTCAATTATGTCTAATCTCTTTTTCAATGGAGAAAAGCTGCTTCATTGAGGTGAAAATTTACAATACAAAGTATGTAAGAGACACTGACAGTATCTCAGAAAGGCTATTATATTCTTCTCCCTTAATGGGTAGCCCATTTTGCAATACTGAGCACTTTTGCAGACTCCAGAATAAAGCAATAAACATTTTAAAGCATCTAGTAGCCTTCAGAGAATTAAAAGTTTACAATAACCATGGAAGATAAGTCCTGTTTTTATCCTCATTTCACAACTGAATAAATTGAGGTAAATATACTTTTCCAGGGTAAATCTTTGACCCAAGGTCACATAAGTAGTGTGTGAAAGAAATTACATTTAAATTCAATTTGTCTTGATTTAAAGTCCAGCATCCAAATCTCTAAGCCAACTAGGTAGCTTGTAATAAGGAGAATGAAAAAAATCTCTTGTACCATATATTCTGTATTTTCCCTTAAGGCTCTAGGTTTTTTTTTATTAGGCTTTTAGAAAATTATATGATATATTAACATCAATAAGTTGTTTCATTCTTTGATGGTAGTTTAGAACTTTCATTCATATGGTCTTCTTAGAAGTTTTTCATGGAGAAATTACAACATACTCTTATCTAAGATTTTGTTAGACAATAATTTTGAAATATTTATAAACAAAGCCTCAAAGAAAGATGCAGATCAAATATAAACCCAATAGCAATTTCTAGAAGAGTTAAAGAGATAAAAATGTGCAAAAAAATTGGACCAAAAAAGTGTTAGAGAGGAACAGTTGAAAAAGGAAATGAAAGAACAAAAAATGAAAACAAATAACAGCTTTGTAAAAGAGTTAGAAAATTATAAAAAAACAACTTCTTAAAGATCATAATTGACTACATAGTAAAAGAAGTACAAAATTTCACTGAAGAAAAAAATAGAAAAATTAAAATTGGTCAAATGCAAGTTCTTTACTCCATGAAATATCAAGAAACAACAAAACAAATTAAAAAGGATAAAAAAGAAGAAAATGAAAAACACAATCTCAAAAAATATTGACACAGAAAATATATCAAAGAGAGATCATTTAATCCATGGTTTAAAAAAATCATATTTTGAGCAACCCTGAAGAAAAGTGTCCAGAAGTCTTAGGATACAGAGGGTAACATAAAAATTCAAATAATTCACCTATCATCTTCTAAAAGAGATCATAATACAGTAATGCCCAAGTATATTATAGCCAACATTTTAGGTGCCAGATCAAGAAAAAAAATACTGCAACAAAGAAATGTCAAACACCCTGTAACCACAGTCACAATCACAAAGGATTTATTTGCTATGATTACAAAAAAGCAGAGTGCTTGAAATATTTTGCAAAAGGCAATGTAGCAGAAAAGGAGCACTCTGAATTTGAATCTCATGCCCCAATTTATTCTTTGTTTCCCTTATTTCCAAGAAACTGACCAGAGTAAGGAACAGAACATTTGAGTCCAATGCTTCTGACTCAGTGAGTGGAAGTTCCTCCCCTAACATGGTCAAGGGGAGACTTGTCGTCTTAGCTGTATTATGATTATTAAGAATTTTTCTTTTCATTTTTTATCCCAACCTCTATTTAGCTCTTTTGAGCTATATTTCCTTGTGTTTTCTTCAGGGGTCAACCAGAGTAAATCAAAACCATTCTTTTATCACAGGTCTTTAAGTACTTAGTTGATTAAATACATGCATCCTCTGTACTATTTTCCAGGAAAAACAAATCCCTAGTTCCCTCAATTGATATTGTTACTACATAAGGTAATCATTCTCTTTTGTTTTCTATCTATTGGATGTTCCTCTGAAAGAATTCTAGACTATTAGTGTTCATCTTAACACATGGTGCTCAGAACAAGGAACACAGTGCTCCATATTTAGTTTAACTGGAACTAAGTATTTTATTATTACAGGATTCTACTAATTCTGAACAACAGGTTTCTATTTTTAATAGAATATTATCCATTTTATAGAATATTATGTATTTTTAAAGCAGCACAAAAGTACCTTATCTTATTTTGGGGTGCTTGGCTGAGAATGCAGTTTCATTCAGTCAATCAGAAATATATCTGGACACATTCTTTCATCAACTGAGTACTTTTGCCATAAATTTTTTTTCAAATAGCTCAAAAAAAAACTTTGCCAAAATCCCTGCTATATTTATAATTTTCACTTTTGGCACTCTAAACTCTTTAACTTCATCTTTCGTATATGACTCATGCCCCTACATTTTTCAGTTGCTCAAATTATAACCTCCTTACTCCCCTTCACTTGTCCTTCACTTGTTTGTCTTTAGTTGTCAAAGAGAACCATGGCATTCGGAATGTGAATACATGCATTTGAACTGAATTTAAGTGAAAGAGGGCTGTGCAAGGTTAACTGTCTAATTCCCCCCCCCCAAAAAAAAAAAAAAACATCTGGGTTTAGTGGCAAGATATAGATCAGACTACTGGAGATGAAACTGAATGCAGTTGGAGACCTTAGACTTTTTAAAATAAAGTATTAGCAGATCTCATTTTTAAACCATGCTCATCATTTTTAAACCATGCTCATTTAGTGATTAAGGCTAGGGGGAAACTGAGGAAAAGAATGGTGTCTTTCACAGAGTAAAAAAAAAATAAACCTGGGAGGTGATGACCCTCACTAAAACACACACACACACACACACACACTCACATCCAACAACTAAGAAAAAACCCCATGTAAAATAATCAATAATTCTAAAATCATTTCTCGGTCTTTGAATAGTTTTGTGATTATTCATGTTGTCGATTTCTCTCTTTTTAATCATAAAAATGTTATATGAAAATGAGTTAAGATGTCATAATGTTTTCTACCCATTAGGTGTCCTTGAAACAAGGTTTCTTTAAAGTAATATTTCCTTTGATTTTCTTAATAAATAAAAATTCTTTATATGTTCCATTTATACTGCCTTACTGCTCATGCACAGAAATATCCTACATTTTAAAAGGTAATTCAAGTCTTTATGTTTATTGCATAGTTGACATTCCTAAACTTCTCAAATCACATATGAAAACTGTGTTCCTCCAACATAACATTCTCATACTCCTTGATTGATGTTTGCTTACATTGTGTTTCCTTTATCTGATATATTTTTTGTGTAGATAAGATTTTTCTTGCACAACAATGATAAGTTTGGAAATATGTATACATATATTCGATTTGCCAATATTTTAACATATTTAACATGTAGTGGATATCCTGCCATCCAGGGGAGGGGTGGGGAGTTGGGGGGAAAAATTTGTAACAGAAAGCTAGGTAAGGGTTATTGTTGAAGAATTACCCACACATATGTTATGCAAATAAAAAAAATCCAGAGGGGGAAAAAAAAAGAAAACTGTGTTCCTCAATACACTTAGTTTTTATTATATCAAAGTTTATATTCCTACTATTTTCAGAAAACAAGAATGATCATCTACAACTAAATCTTATAACTTTAAATAAAACCTTATATTCAAATTTAATTTTGTATTTCATTTGCATTGCTAAACTTCTGAAAAAAGACTTTGAATAACATTTAGAATATCCTTCTTCCTCTCTTTTTTATCTCTTATAATTTCTAACATTCCTCAATGGTTAACTCCCAAATGAGGATTTTCCAGAACCGCTAACTATCATTGTTTTGCTTCCAAATGTATTTGTATTTAGTTATAAGTGCATGTTTACTAATCTTAAAGGAATAAAAACATGCATTTAATTTTTATTTATTTTCCAGTTATTAGAGCAATCACTAAACATAATCAGTTCTTAATATGTATCTGTTGTTCATTATCTAACTTTCTGTTTTTCTTTCTTTTTTTTAAGATGGGACAGAATGAACTGTCAAGTTAATCTTAACATAGACAGCTTTAACTGACTTTACTTTTTCTCTTTAAATATGCCTTTCATATTTTGGCACTGGAAAAATCTTTTTAACACCTTATAAATTCCACAGTAATAAAAACTAAATATTTGCTAATTTTAAAAATTACCAGAAATTATTTTATGAAGAAGACACTATAAACCTGCATGCAAAAATGTATTTTGTTCAATTATAAAAAAAATCATCTGGTAACTATTTTAAAAAAATCAAATATGCCCATTAATAAAGAAAAGTTATAGTGGGACCAAAAGAAATGTTGCAAAATATGTATATTGTGCAGCCTTAATACTGGTGACATTAATCAAAACCAAGGAGAAATTTTTTAATGAATTTGAATTTTTTTGTCAATTTGAATTTATATCTTTGCTTTACCTATACTATTTTTCTCCCATTAAAACTTCTTTGAATGTCACATTGATAAAATTCATTTGTCCCTCATACGCAGATCTAATAAATATGATCTTTATTCTATTACAAAAGTCATTGAGAGAGGAGAAGAGGACAAGACACACATAGTGTGTTATCACTCAATCTTCCACCAACCGTCAAAGTAGGATTTTAAAAGTAATTTCTTAGGAAGTAGAAATTAGAGATAAATCAAATAGCTCTTTAAGTTTATGGTGCACATGAATTATCCTAAATTTTTATTACAGCATCTGCTTATATGAAAGCAGTGAAAAAATTGAGTAGCAAAATTGAGGACACATACATTGAACTGTTGAAATATTGTTTCAGCTTTAATATTCAGCCTATGAAATATAATGTCATTGAAGGTCAATGAAAGAAATAGTTTAGTTGGAATAAAGCAATCTAGATAATTTTATGACCACCAATATTTTTATGTAGCCATTGAAGGTATTTTCATAACAGCAATCACATTTCATGTTATAGACTATAAGCAACAAAAACCAGTTAATACTTTTTCCCAAGTTTATAATAGTGAAATTCACTAATTTTTGAAGTCTTTTTTTCATTAGAAATGGTTTTAATATTGTTTGATATGTGGTGTCAGATACAAGGAACCATAGAAAGTTACAAAGGAAGATAATAATATGTTTTGCAAATATGTTTTGCATATTTTACATATGTTTTGAAAATAAAAAGTTTTAATAAAAATATGTATGTGTAATATTTCAACATTGACTCTGGCAAAGCTTTCTGTTACCACCTAGCCCACAACCCTCCCCTAGATGGCAGGAAGTCTACTACATGTCAATTATGTTAAAATACTTGACAAATCGAATATGTGTATACATATTTTTACAATTATCTTGCTGTGAAGAAAAGTCAGATGTACAAGACAAAAAAATCTGAGAAGGGAAACATAATGCAAAGAAAAATCAATAGAGAGCATGAAAATGTTATGTTGTGCTCCACATTCATATCCCTCTTTCTGGGTGTATATGGCTTTCTTCATCACTAAAAATTGGAACGGCTTTGAAACACTTCATTGATGAAGAGAGCCATGTCCATTAGAATTGATCATCATATAGTATTGTTGTTGCCATGTACATTGATCTCCTGGATCTACTCATTTTGCTCAGCATCAGTTCATGCAAATCGCTCCAGTCCTCTCTGAAATCATCCTGCTGGTCATTTCTTACAGAACAAAAATATTCTATGACATTCATATAGCACAATTTATTCAGCCATTCTCCAATTGATGGGCATCCATTCAGTTTCCAGTTTCTAACCACTACAAAAAGGGCTGCCACAAACATTCTTGCACATGTGGGTCCCTTTGCTTCCTTTAAGATCTCTTTGGGATATAAACCCACTAGAAACACTGCTGGGTCAAAGGTATGCACAGTTTGGGCATAGTTCCAAATTGCTCTCCAGAATGGTTGGATCTGTTCACAGTTCCACCAACAATATATCAATTTTCCAGTTTTCCAACATCCCCTCCAATATTCGTCATCTTGTCCTGTCATCTTAGCCAATCTGACAGGTGTGTAGTGGTATCTCAAGAGTTGTCTTAATTTGCATTTCTCTGATCAATAGTGATTTGGAACACCTTTTCATATGACTACAAATAGTTTTAATTTCATCATCTGAAAACTGTTCATATCCTTTGACCATTTATCTATAGGAGAGTGGCTTCAATTCTTATAAATATGCGACAATTCTCTATATATTTTAGAAATGAAGCCTTTATCACAGGACTTAAATGTAAAAATGATTTCCCAATTTATTGTTTCCTCCTAATCTTGGCTGCATTAGTTTTGTTTGTACAAAAACATTTTAACTTAATATAGACAAAATTATCTATCTGGTGTTCAATTAAGAGTTCCAGTTGTTCTTTGGACACAAAATCATGCCTTCTTCATAGGTCTGAGAGGCAAACGATCCTATGTTCCTCTATTTTTTTTTATAATATCACTCTTTACCTAAATCATGATCCCATTTTGATCTTATCTTGGTATGTGATATTAGGTGTGTGTCAAGCCCTAATTTCTTACATACTAGTTTCCAATTTTCCCAGCAATTTTTGTTGAAAAGTGAATACTTATCCCAAGAGCTGGGGTATTTGGGTTTATGAAACACTAGATTGCTATAGTTACTGCCTAGTTTGTCCTGTAATCCTATCCTATGCCACTGATAGACTACTCTGTTTCTTAGCCAGTACCAAATGGTTTTGATGACCGCTGCTTTATAATATAATTTGAGATCTGGTACAGCAAAACTGCATTAATTGACATTTTTTTCCTCCATTATTTCCCTTGAAATTCTTGGCCTTTTGTTATTCCCAATGAACTTTGCTACTATTTTTTTTGTAGACCTGTAAAAGAATTTCTTGGGAGTGTGATTGGTATGGCACTAAATAAGGAAATTAGTTTGGGTAGTATTGTCATTTTTATTATATTCACTTGGCCTGCCTATGAGCACTTGATGTTTTTCCAATTGACGAGTTCTGACTTTATTTGTGTGGAAAGTGTTTTGTCGTTTACTTTGTATAGTTCCTGACTTTTCCTTGGCAGAGAGATTCCCAAATATTTTGTATCCTGCAACTTTGCTAAAATTGTGAATTGTTTCTAGTAACTTATTAGTTGAGACTCTAGGGTTCTTTAAGTATACCACCATATTATCTGCAAAGAGTAATAATTTGGTTTCCTCAATACCTACTCTAATTTCTTTAATTTCTTTTTCTTCTCTCACTGCCAAAGCTAACATTTCTAATACAATATTAAATAGTAATGGTGACAGTGGGCAGCCTTGTTTCACTCCTGATATTTTTGGTAATGGTTCTAGTTTTTCTCAATTACATATGATGGTTGCTGATGGTTTTAAGTAGATGCTACTGTTAATTTTAAGGAAAAGCCCATTTATTCCTGTACTCTCAAGTGTTTTAATAAGAATGGGTGTTGGATTTTATCAAATACTTTTTTCTGCATCTATTGAAATAATCATATGATTTTTGTTAGTTTGGCCATAAAATATAATCAATTATGCTGATAGTTTTCCTAATATTGAACCAGCCCTGCACTCCTGGTATAAATCCTACTTGGTCATAGTGTATTATCCAGGGGATGACTATCTATAATCTCATTGCTAATATATTTTTTAAAAATTTTTGCATCAATATTCATTAGGAAAATTGGCCTATACTTTTCTTTCTCTGTTTTCATCCTACCTGGTTTAGCTATGAGCACCATATCTGTATCATGAAAGGAATTTGATAGTACACCGTCTTTCCCTATTTTTTCAAATAGTTTATCTAGTATTGGAATTAATTGTTCTTTGAATGTTTGACAGAATTCACATGTGAACCTATGTGGCCCTGGAGATTTTTTCTTAGCGAGTTGATCAAGAGCTTGTTCCATTTATTTTTCTAAAATGGGGCTATTTAAATAATTCATTTTCTCTTCTGTTAACCTGGGCAATCAATATTTTTTAAGTATTCCTCCATTTCTTTTAGATTATCAAATTTATTGGCATAAGTTTGGGCAAAGTAACTCCTAATTATTGCTCTAATTTTCTCTTCATTTTTGAGACTAACAATTTGATTTTCCTCTTTCCTTGTTCTAATCAAATTAAGTAAAGGCTTATCGCTTTTGTTGGGTTTTTTCCATAAAACCAACTCATAGTTTTATTTATTAATTCAATATTTTCTTATTTTTTTATTTTTTATTCTTAAAGCTTTTTATTTGTATAGCATATGGATGGGTAGTTCCCCAACATTGATATTTACAAAGCTTTCCATTACACATTTTACCCCCAGTCCCCTCCCCTCTCCTAGATGGCAGGAAGTCCACTACATGCTAATAATGTTGAAATGCTTGAGAAGTTATGCAAGAAAAATCCTGTCTACAAGAAAAAAAAAAGAATCCAAGAAAGGCAACACAATGCAAACAAATGTCAATAGAGATCATGAAAATGTTACGTTGTGGTCCATATTTCATTTCCCTCTCTCTGGGTGTATATGGTTTTCTTCAGTGAACTTTTGGAACTGGTTTGAGACAATTCTTTGTTGCAGAGAGCCATGTCCATCAGAATTGATCATCATGTAATATTGTTGTTGCTGTGTATGATGATCTCTTGGTTCTGCTCGTTTCACTCAGCATCAGTTCATGCAAGTCTCTCCAGGCCTCTCTGAAATCGTCCTGTTGGTCGTTTCTTACAGAGCAATTATATTCCATAACATTCATATATCATAATTTATTCAGCCACTCTCCAATTGATGGGCATCCCTTCAGTTTCCAGTTTCTAGACACTACAAAAAGGGCTGCCACAAACATTCATGCACATGTGGGGCCCTTTCCTTCCTCTAAGATCTCTTTGGGATATGGGCCCAGTAGAAACACTGCTGGGTCAAAGGGTATGTACAGTTTGACAACTTTTTGGGCATAGTTCCAAATTGCTCTCCAGAATGGTTGGATCCGTTCACAGTTCCACCAAGAATGTATTAGTGTCCCAGTTTTCCCACATCCCCTCCAACATTCATCATTATCTTT
>JAJPUD010032101.1:0-12130 GCA_023553655.1 Myrmecobius fasciatus | reverse complement strand
GTGAATATACACACACATATGTATATGTATATATATATATATGTATGCATACATATATATATATACATGCTGATCACTTCAATTGATTCTAGAAGTAATAGAGGGCTAGTTGAGCAGGAAAGTTCAGACCTGTGCTTAAGGAAAAACAAGAAGGAAACATAAGCTTTGTGTAGGAGGTAGTCTGTCAAAGACAGGTAGACTTTGGAAGGATCACAAGGAGAAAAGACTTTCATGTAAGAAGAGTCTGAGCAAAGATTTATAGGTAGAAATGTGTCTTTGGAAGGCAGGTAGGACATCAGTATGATTGAAGTGGAGGTCTTGTGTTAGGTAGTAATGAGAAATGAGATAGGATAGGCAAAGTAGAGTTATATAATAAACATAACTGAATGTCACACTGAATTTGAAACATTTAAAAATTCTTAAACAGGTGATGGAAATGGTATTTAGAAAAATTAATGTGGCAACAGTGTGAAGGATTTATTGCTAGATGATATGCTTTTTTAAAGAAAAGTATCATTAGGCAACTATGGTAACTAGGTAGGTGGTTATGAGGTAGGAGGTGATACTTATACTAGATAGTGATAATGGTATTGATGAGAACAGAACAAGACACATTTTAAAAGAGGAATTGACAAGCATGGTAGAAAGGGAGAAATCAAAGATAAGAGATATTTTAATCCAAGAGATCCAGTTGACAGAAATGAGTAAGTTAGAAAGATGTGTGTGTGTGGTTTATGTGTGACAGAGAGATAGAGACAAAGAGAGAATAAAGAAGTTCATTGTTGAAATAAGTGTTACATCAATATTTAAATACCTAACAAGCAATCTAAAAATGCAAAACTGATACTCAGGTGAGAGACTGGAACTTGAGAGAGACATTTGGGACTTTTCAACAGAGAACACTCAGGTGATTCATCAGAGAAGTTCAGCTTTTTTGATTGGGTGACTCTTGGCAGAACAAGTCAAGAACGACACAAGTGTTCATATGATTTTACAGCACAATCAAAATGATAGGAAAATCATCAAAGAAAATGTGTGTATATGTATGTATGTGTATGTATATATACACACATGTATGTATAAATGTGTATATGTATATTGTGTGAAAGAGAAAATTATCTATTCTAATATAGACATTTTGTGCTATGCTCAATATTTGTCTCCATCTGTCCTAAACTATGCAGAACATCAGACAGTCTAGATTCTCTATTCATTGCCCTTTCTTGCCAACTTACTGATGTCATCCTATATCCTGCCCTCAATGTCACTTCAATTCACATTCATATGTATTGCCCTTTTCTTGGCATCTAATTTGCTTTTATTCCAGTGAAAGTGTTTTTTTAAACATGCTCAGTCTGTCTAAGACTGCTAATAAGAAGATATATTTACTCTGTAATACTAAGCAGTACTCATGGGGGAAAGTGTCAAAATCTTAAGCAAATGTATAGTAAAAGAACACAGCTATTGAATAGATATAGTCCTACATATATTCTACATTAATAATCTATAAGATTATTGTGGCTCTTGAGTTTTTAAAAATGTAAATGGGATAATTAACAAATTACAAAACAATAATAATTCAGAATCCAATTTATTGTGGTCTAAGCTCTGGTGAGTGTCATTAGGTAATGAATATTGAAGGATGTCCTGGGCATCAGGGAATGCTGGGTTCAAATCTTGCCTCTGACATATAAAAGCTGTTTTACTTTGGGCAAGTCATTGAACCATTCATTGTTCTAGGATACTTTCTAATGTTACAAATTAGAGAAAACTTGTTTTTTATATTTTTCTCCTGATAAAATCAGGTCTTAATTAAAAACAAATTTAGTATATATATATATATATATATATATGTATATATATATATATATATATATTAGTTTTAGGTTATACCTAAAGGAAATATAGATGTAGAAAAACATTTGTATTGGCTAATGACGAGAGAGAGAGAGACAGAGAGAGAGAGAGGGACAAAGAGACAGGGAGAGAAAGACAGACAGACAGACAGACAGACACAGAAACACAGAGAGAGACAGAGGGAGAATAACTCTAGTGTTAATCCCTAAACTAGCTAAATCACAAACTTTATATACGTATCAGTCATGATAAAGGTGGGTCAGATAGCAGGACTAAAACTGGGTCTTAAGTATTTTGAAATTTGACTGAAACTCAAATTATTATTGCATTAAATGAATTCATACAGAAGACAAATTCAGCTGGAAATAGAAACCTGAGACGGCAAAAGATCGCCTAAGTTATGCATTTCTTCCTTCCCTTCATGACAGGATTTTCCTTTACAATAGTTGTTCCTAATGTATTATCAAAATAGCAGTGTGACAGAGGATTGCCTTTTAAATAGGAAAATCTAGATTCAAGTTCTGCTTCCTAGGTTTATTCACATTGTGAACCTGGGAAAGTACCTTGATTATTAGTCCCCCATCCTGTTAGACCCTCCACCGGGCAAACACACACACACACACACACACACACACACACACACACACACACACCCCTCTATAAGAATCTAAATTATAGAAAAGGGGCTGGTCTTTATTTTGTGAGGGATTAATGCTGTAAAAGGTCCCAATTCCATCCCATCCATCCATCTATCCACAGGAAACAAATATTTTAGCTAGCATGAAAGATAAGGAGAAAGCATGGAAGAGAGCATTGGATGAATTTATATCAAAGCTCAAGAACATGTTTAAGAGTGTCAGGAAATGAAAAATAAAGGAGACAAAAGAAAGACCCAGGATTGGTTATGACCCCTTCAAACCTTAGTATATTTCTTCATAAGTTATTAATTTTTAAAAATTACCATCTTGTGACCTACCTCTTTCTCTCTATATTTAAATATGTTGGTCCTTAAATGGAAGATATCCAATCTATAGCTCTATCATTGTTTGAAACCTTTTCCTCTTCGTAGAAACTCTCAGAGTCTTCCCCATGCTGCCACCACTTTCCAAGTCTAGAAGTTTCCAAGAAAACTTCAGTTTTCTTATGAATCATCAAAGTAGGACTACAGTGTAGGAAAGTCTATAGATCTAGTATCAGCAATTCGATTAAATTCAACAAATATTTATTCAACATTTCCTATATCAAGGATACTGTTATGCACTGGAAATAAAGAGATAAAAATTGACATGGTGCCTGCCCTCAAGGAATTTATAATCATGTAGGAAGATATATTAAAGTGATTACTATAAGTTAAAATGTGATAAGTCCTAGGGAAAAGTCCAACAGAGAAGTGAGAGAGATCACTTGTATCTAGAAGGAATTGAGGAGACCTTCACTGAAGGAAGTGATAAACTAAAGGGGTAGCCTTATGCAAATGTGTAAAGGGAGGAAACAAATATAGTTAGAAATGGGCAAGATAAGTAGCCCCTGGGTATAAAAATAAGAAATTTGAATTTTGTTCTTATGTAATGAGAACACAATGAAAATTTTTGATGGGGGAATGATCAGAGGTATGTTTGAAAGGTACTTTGGGCAGCAGGATAAAGGATGAACTTGAAAGGGGAAAGGAAAGGGGAGTCACAGAGACCGGCTAAAAAACTATTATAATTGTATAGGTGACAGCTGATGAAGACCTGACTGATGGTGATAGCAGTAGAAGCAGAAAAAAATGGAGATGCAAGTCTTAAAACAGACACATAGCAATTAATGAAAAGTGGGAAGTAGAAGAAAGATAAGAATTACAGATGACTGAGATATGGGAACTGGGTGGCTGGGAAGATATGATCCCTTCCACAAATATAGGGTAGATAGGAGAAGATTTGGGGTGGGAATTTGGGAAGGAATGGTGAGTTCAAATTTCAACACAATAGGATGAAGTGCCAAGAAAACAAATGGATAAAGGTATTAATTAAGCTCTTGGAAATGTGAGATTGTAAGAGATCAGGGTTGTATACATAAATTTATAAGTCATCCAGTGATAATTCAAGTTTTAGGAGTGGATGAGTCTGCCAAAAGACTAATAATAATAATAACAGCAATAACAATATTAACTTTCATAAGGTTTAAGACTTGCAAAACCCTTTTCCTGTATTATCTCACTTGAGTCTCACAATAAGTTTTTGAGGGAGGTGCTACTATCCCCATTTTACAGATGAAGAAACTGAAGTAGATAGATGATAATTGCCTTGCTTAGGGTCATATAGCTAGTGAGTGGCAGAGACAAGATTTGAATTCAGGTCATCCTGACTTCAAGTCCAATACTCTGTACAGGATATCACCTTGCTACCTCATCATAGAGAGTAGAGAATAATGGCCAAGAAAGAAGGGATGCTTTGTCTTAGAAGAAAGAAGGAGGAAGGAGAATCAATGAAAAAAAAAAGGAACAGAGTTAGAGAACTAATAGAAAGCTTTGCCTTAAAAGTTAAGGAAAAAGAAAAGCCCAAGAAGAAGTGGTGGTATAGAGTTATATTGCAGAAAGGTTAAGGAGCATGCAAGAAATTAGATCACAGTGACTTTTGATAGTGGATTCATTAGATTAGTAGAAATGGAAGACAGATTGGAAGGGATAACTGAATAATTGAGTAGTGTAGTTTCTTTTTTTAATGTCTGGGTTAAGTGACTTGCCCAGGGTCACTTAGCTAGTAAGTATCTGAGCTCAAATTTGAACTCAGATCCTCCTAACTCCATGTTCTATTCATTCTATCACCCAGCTGAATGAATGGTATGGAATTCAAAGCTGCCAATGTATACTATTGTTCCTGTAATTTTGGCAGTGATCAAAATACATAAGTTAGGACTAAATGATCTCTCAGTCACTTCTACCCCTTCCCTCTATAACCCTTTGATTTGGGATCAAGTACCAGCTCTGCTCCCAACTCACTGTGTAACATAAACGAAGTTACCTAGGATGCTAATTTGATGGGTAGAAAGGGGAAAGTTGTTTTGTTTTAGAAAAAGAATAATTTAAGCATATTTGCAGAATGGAAGAAAGAAATTGAAGATAAAAGAGAATGTGGTGATATTCAATGAAGTAACTTCTTGAGGACAGTGGTATCAAGTATGAAGATGAAAGTTATGACCTTGGAAGTGAAGAAACCCAGGTTTTTATTTCATCTAAGTTACTAATTTTAACATTGGAAAACTCAATTGACCCTCTGTGCTTCAGTTCCTACCCTTGATTAGAGATGTCACACAACTCAGTCTGCTTGCAGCTTGTGGTTCACAATATACTGTAGTGTTACTGAACCTGGTTTAAATATAATTGAGAAATATTAAAATAAATACAAATATAAAACATAAGTAATGTTAAGTTGTGATTTTCTAAGGCCATATGCATATTTATAGCCACCATTTCTGTCTGAAATGTCCTAAATCATAGAATGCCTAACTATAAGGACTTTAGATGCCACATAGTTCAATCCTTCCCCACCCCTTCCTTCATGATTACTATTCTTATTTACATTTGTGAAATCTGAGAGTAAGTAACTTCCTTTATGTTACTCAGTGAGTTGGGAGAAGAGCTGGCACTTGATCCCAAATGAAAGGATTATAGATGGAAGGGGTAGAAGTGACTGAGAGATTATTTACTCCAAACTCCTCAATTTCCAGATGAGATTAAATGACTTGCTCAAGTTCACACAGATAGCAAGTGAAGAAGATAGGATTTGAACTCAGGGTCTCTATTTTCATATCCAAATTGCTTTAGCACTGTTTCACATCACTTCTCAGTTCTTGTTTCCCAGTTCCATTGTCCGTCCTTTATACCATACTTTCCCCTCATTTTGTCATCTATAAAATTAGACAATTTAATAAGTTAATTTCTTTAGTTCCCTATGACTCTAATACCTTTCTTTTAATAACTCCTTATATAAATAAATAACTCCTCATTGAAAATGTTGGATGAATTAAAAACCCATTTCTACCTTTTCTAAAATTCCAACCATGCGATCTATTGGGTTAGAAAAGATAGAAACATCAATTCCAGAAAGAGAAGATTAGGAATGAATAATCTATGATTTCATTGATATGTAGAGGAAATTCCTTGGTGAAGAAATTCCCTCCCTTTCTCAATACATGGGGTTTGAGTTATCAATTTTTAGTCTTAGGCAGTCTCCTAGAATATTGAGAAATTAAATGACTTGCCTAAGGTTACACAGTCCGTTGTGTGTGTGTGTGTGTGTGTGTGTGTGTGTGTGTTAGAATAAGGACTTAAAGTGGGAATTTTCCAGAATGAAGCTCAGTTCTCTATTCATTATGCCACATTGTCCCCTGAAGTACTGTTAAAATGTACATAGAGTACTTGGGAAGTTAGGGTAGAGCCTAATAGGACTCTTCATAACTCCACCACTCTCCAGGTTAATATATCAACTAGACTTTATCAGCAATGCTAACTCCTACCTCTGGAAGGAATCCTTGTTGTTCAGTCACATCTGATCCTTTGTGACTCTGTAGACCATTCTGTCTGTGAGGTTTTCTTGGCAAAACAGAGGAATGGTTTGCCATTACCTTCTCCAGTAGGTTAGGGCAAACAGAGGTTAAGTGACCCAGTTATGGGGTTAATAAGTGTCCAAGACCAAAATTGTACTAGGGTCTTCCTGTCTGCTCTGAGGGAATTAGAAACAAGCAATAACCTTTCAATGAGGATTAGGATAGAACAGAACCATATCTAGCTATGTATAGGTAGCGTTAGATTAGTCCAGTTAAATAGGAGAGACTAGTAGATAAATTGGTTCTGGGCTTTTCCATTTGACTCACAGTGGAAATTTCCCATATATATTAAATTCCCCTGTTATATAATGAGAGTTCCTTAAGATCAGGAGCTGTCTTCCTTCCCTCTTTGTGTCCCTAGCACTTAGTAAAAGGCTTTGCACTTTCATTCTCATTTTATTCATTCATCAATGCATTTTCATTCATTCAAGAAATCAAAACTAAGAAAATCATGAGGTTATCCCAAATCAACAGCAAGGTGATAAAGTGAATAGACAACTAGGTTTGTCAGAAAGACCTGAATTCAAATCCCATCTCATATATACACTGATTATTGTGATACAGAATAAGTCGCTTAATTTCTCCCTTATTCAGTTTCCTCATCTATGAGAATGCCTTTGACCTCCATGGATTCTAAGGATCCTTCAGGCTCTGCATTCATAACCCTACAAATCAGAGTCAGAATCAATGGCCCATGGCCTTTAAATGTCCTTCAAACACCAAATCTAAGAACCCACAAGTCCAGTGTGCAGAGGTCAAAGACTTAGAGTGAATGGCACTTAAAAATGAAGTTGGATAATGAAGTGATTCAAGGCAATTCCAATAGAATTGTGATAGAACCATCTGCATCCAAAGAGAGAAGTATGGAGACTGAATATTTTCATTTTTTGTTATTGTTTGTCGCTTGTGTTTTTTTTTCTTTCTCATGTTTTTTTTTTCTTTTGATCTTATTTTTCTTGCACAGCCTGACAATATGGGAATATCTTTAGAAGAATTGCACATGTTTAACCTATATTGGATTGCTTGCTGTCTAGGGGAGAGAAAAGGGGGGAAAAGAGAAGGAGAAAATTTTGGAACACAAGGTTTTGCAAAAAAATGTTTAAAATTATTTTTCCATGTGTTTGGAAAAATAAAAAGCTATTAAAATGAAGTTAGAATCTCTGTGGGTAGAAGTTCCTGCCTTGGCTTGAAGATACAAACTAGAGGTCTATAGGTGGGTTTTCAAGAAATCATGAGCTTTATTTATTTTGATAGGATATAATGGAGATGGGGGGATTTTACATCTGCCCTTTAATGAATGCAAAGGCATACACAATACTGAATAAAGTCTTGGACCCTTAATGGGATGTCCTGTGAGAAGGAATTCTGCTTCACGAAAGTAGTAGAAGAAGAGGTATATTGGGCAGGATAAGAATAAAAGGAAGTCAAGTAGCCTGGGTACCTGGTTGGTACTTTTTGACAATGAAAAGAAGCAGTTCTCAGAACAAGGATGTCAATGTGAGCACCCATGTGCCAGACAAAATTAGTGTGCTGAGGAGAAAGAAGTAAGCAGACACAAACTTGGATTGTATCACACTCTGGCCTTGGGTCAGTCCTAAGTAGATGAGCTATTTTTTTTTTAAATAGCATTTGGCTGCAATCATTAGAAATAAAATAAGTCCAAGTTTTTAAAAAAAAATACAGGAAATTGACTAAGAAGGTTAATCCCCTGGGGGAGGGGGGAATGACCTAAATTAGAGAGGAAGATGCTTCTGAAAAATTAAACGTATTTGGCAAACTTGATTACCTCAATCTGGCAAAGTCCCAGACCTTCCAAATGAGAATGGAAAGGATTTTTTTTGAATGATGACATAGTTTCTTTCTCATTAGTATCTTATGAAAAGTGTCTAAAGAACAAATTTGAACATTTAAGTCTTGGCCAGTTTGAGAGGCCCTTCCACAAGGTTGGAGAGTAGGGATGGGAGGAAGTGAGAAAGTTTCTAATGCCATTGGTGAGAATTTTATGAGCTTCGGGCTTCTGTCTGTCAAGTGAGAGAAGTTTGAAAATGTTTAAAATTTAACCCTCCATCTTCTCTTCCATTGGTTTGCCATCATAAAACAAATGAAATTTGGCTTTTAAAAAAGTGATAACTCATGTAAAGAAACAATTAGAGCAATTATTTAAGCCCCATAAATTATATTAAATTTATAAAAAGCTCTTAGTGCCAATAAATAAGTCATGTTCTTATCTGGACACATTCAAACGCTGTATCCATAAAAAGAGCATAAGGAAATGAAAAGTTCAAATGGAAGAAGATTCACTAGATGAATTACTTCATCCTAAATGTTGCAATTGGCTTCTTTTACAGGAACAATTTTTTTTCCAGAGGTGATAAACGCGGAACCTCATCAATCTAGCTCTTTACCCTTGGAGGATACTTGTCTTTCTATATGCATCATCCCTCCACCCCCCTCCACCCTTTTGGCTCCAGACACAAAACAGACTATCATTGTGATCCAGGATTTGTTTGAAGAGATTTCATCTGGAAAGGAGTCAAGCCGGGCAGTGGCAGGGGAGCTTTTACAGATTATGACCTGTAATCTGGTTAATTCTCTGAAACACAAAGATCCACATGTTAAGCAATTTGGGACAAGGCCACAGCCTATGTGGCCATATGCCCTCCTGTGAGGTCATCCTGGAAACTGAGAAGAGCCCAGCCACCTCCGCCTGACATGCTGAGCCTAAATACAATATCGGCCTAATAGCATTATGATGTATGTTGCGACTGGTATGTACGATACCAGTAAAAAATAAACAGCAAATGCCAGGGCTCACTTAATTTTCTCTTATTGACATGGGAATAAATTTCCTTTTTTGGCCTTGGGTGTAACACCCCTAGGGCCTTTGTAAAGATGATACTTTGGGTCCTGAGATCTGAATGGAGTTATGTTAGACATGTCCCTAGTTATTACTGAAAATTTTTAGAGTTTTGTTCCCCCTCCCAAAAAAAAGAAATTATATGAAGCTATAGTCAAACTTCACATTTGGAAGACAGTAATTTCTTTTTAAGTTTTATTGTCTTTTTTTTGACCCCGTAAGTATCTCCCCATACTGTCCTCTGTCCTATTAAATTGTTTCTTATAACAAAGAAAAAAGTCAGCAACCATTTCTACCAATATATATATATATTGCATTTCACATCCACAGGCTCCACTTTCATATTGAGAAACTAGGTGGCTCAAAACTAGCTATGTGAACCTGGGCAAAACACTTAATCTCTATTGCTTCACTTTCCTCAGTAACAGTACCTATTTTTCCAGGATTGTGAAGATGGAATGAGGTAATATTTGTAAAACTGAAAAAATAGTTGTAGAATCTGTAACACAATATCTGGCACATAGTAGGTATTATGTACATATTAGTTATATAAATGTTAGCTATTATTTCCTTATCAGGTACCTTTTACTAATATTATAATTCATCCAAGTTCAACTGCTTTTAGTGAAACCAGTAAATTTTGATTTGTCCTCTTTCAAAGAACATCTGCTAGACATAAATCCTTGAAGAACTGTAAACTCTGTTTTTCTTAAAAAAAAAAAAGATAATGCTTTCCTTTATTTCAACACAGGGATGTTTTAAAATGATGCTACAGCATTTGCTTTTCTTAACTAAAAAAATTAACACATATATTACATATACTTTATTTTTCTTCCTCCTGATTTTTATAGGATACATTGCTTATTAACAGAAATCATTTAAAAAATCTAATTCTAATTTCTAGGAGGATTTAAAAAATTATTTTTTTCCATATTGCTATGGATTTTGTAATCCTACTGGGCAACTTATTCAAAATGCCAAATTGACAACTCTCAGATCCTATGTAGGTTAACTAAAAGACATATTTGCTCACAAATTCATAGTATTCCACTTGTGCCATTATACTAGACAAATGGACAATAATGATTTATAAATATTTGACTTAATAGGAACAATGTGCAGTCAATTGGGCATTATAGGAGTCTGCATTAAAACAATTGACTATAGTAGAAAAAAATGATTTGGAATCTGCTGAGATTTAGTATCAAATAACACTTCTGACCCCCTCATAGTGTTGTTGTGAGGTTCAAATGAGAGATATTTGTAAAACATTTAGTATGATGCCTGACGCATAGTGTGTACTACATGTTAGCTATTCAGCAGCAACAGTAATAGTAGTAGTAGCAGTAGTAGTAGTAGTAGTAGTAGTAGTAGTAATAGTAGTAGTAGTAGAAGTAGTAATAGTAGTAGTAGCAGAGTAATAGTAGTAGTAGTAGAGTAGTAGTAGTAGTAGTAGTAGTAGTAGTAGTAGTAGTAGAGGAGTAGTAGTAGTAGAAATAGAGGAGGAGGAGGAGGAGTAGAGTAATAGTAATAATAGTAGTAGTAGTAGTAGTAATAGTAGTAGTAGTGGTGGTGGTGGTAGTAATAGTAGCAGTAGTAATAGTAGTAGTAGTAGAAGAGTAGTAATAGTAATAGTATAGTAGTAGAATAGTAGTAGTACTAGTAGTAATAGTGGTAGTAGTAGTAGTAGTAGTAGTAGCAGCAGCAACAGTAGCAGTAGCAGTAGTAGTATAGTAGTAGTATTAGTAGTAGCAGTAGTATAGTAATAGTAGTAGAAGTAGTAGTAGTATAATACTAGTGTAGTAGTAGTAGTAGTAGTAGTGTAGTAGTATCGTATAGTATAGTAATAGTAAAGTACTAGTATAGTAGTAGTAGTGGTGGTGGTGGTAGTAGTAGTAGTAGTAGTAGTAGTAGTAGTAGTAGTAGTGGTAGTAGTATAATAGTAGTATTAGAAGTAATAGTACTATAGCACTAGTGTAGTAGTAGTAGTAGTAGTGTAGTAATAGTAGTATAGTAGTAATAGTAGTAGTATAGTACTAGTAGTAGTAGTAGTATAGTAGTAGTACTAGTAGTAGTACTAGTAGTAGTAATAGTGGTAGTAGTATAGTAGTAGAATAATAGTAGTAATAGTAATAGTGGTAGTAGTAGTAGTAGCAGCAGCAGCAGCAGTAGCAGAGTAGTAGTGTAGTAGTAGTAGTATAGTAGTAATAGCTGAAGCAGTAGTAGTAGTAGTAGTAGTAGTAGTGTAGTAGCAGCAGCAGTAGCAGTAACAATAGTAGTAGTATAATATAGTAGTAGTAGCAGCAGCAGCAGCAGCAGCAGCAGCAGTAGTAGTCATAGTAGTAGGAGTGATAGTAGAGGAAGAGGAGGAGGAGAGTAGTAATAGAGGAGGAGGAGGAGTAATAGTAGTAGTACTAGAGTAGTAATAATAGTAGTAATAGAGGAGTAGTAGTAGTATAGTAGTAGTATAGTAGAAATAGTAGTAGTAGTATAGTAGTAATAGTAGTATAGTACTAGTAGTAGTGGTATAGCAGTAGTAGTAGTAGTATGGTAGTAATAGTAGTAGTAGTATAGTAGTAGTAGTTGTAGTAGTAGTATAGCAGTAGTAGTAGTAGTAATATATTAGTAATAGCAGTGTTATAGTAGTAGTAGTAGTATAGTAGTATAGTAGAAGTATAGTAGTAGTAGTAGCAGTATAGTAGTAGTAGTAGTATAGTAGTATAGTAGAAGTATAGTAGTAGTAGTAGTAGTAGTAGTAGTAGTATAGTAGTGGTAGTAGTAATAGTAGTAGTAGTAGTAGTAGTAGTATAGTAGTAGTAGTAGTAGTAG
>JAJPUD010032100.1:442-12130 GCA_023553655.1 Myrmecobius fasciatus | reverse complement strand
ACAAGATTAGGAGGGAAGCAATAAATTGGGAAATCATCTTTACATTTAAGGGTTCTGATAAAGGTCTCATCTCTAAGATATATAGACAATTGTCTCATACTTATAAAAATTCAAGCCATTCTCCAATCAATAAATGGTCAAAGGATATGAACAGACAATTTTCAGAGGATGAAATTAAAACTATTTATAGTCACATGAAAAGGTGCTCCAAATAACTATTGATCAGAGAAATGCAAATCAAGACAACCCTGAGGTACCACTACACACCTGTCAGATTGGCTAACATGACAGGAAAAGTTAATGATGAATGTTGGAGGGGATGTGGGAGGGCTGGGACATTGATGCATTGTTGGTGGAGCTGTGAACAGATACAGCCATTCTGGAGAGCAATTTGGAGCTATGCTCAAAAAGTTATCAAACTGTGCATACCCTTTGACCCAGCAGCATTTCTATTGGGCTTATATCCTAAAGAAATCATAAAGGAAGGAAAGGGCCCCACATGTGCAAGAATGTTTGTGGAAGCCCTTTTTGTAGTGGCTAAAAACTGAAAATTGAATAGATGTCTTTCATTTAGAGAATGGCTGAATAAATTATGGTATATGAATATTATGGAATATTATTGTTCTGTAAGAAATTACCAGCAAGACGATTTCAGAGAGGCTTGGAGAGACTTGCATGAACTGATGCTGAGTGAAATGAGCAGAACCAGGAGATCATTATACACGGCAACAACAGTACTATATGACGATCAATTCTGATGGACGTGGCTCTCTTCAATAATGAAATGTTTCAAACCACCTCCATTTGTTCCCTGAGGAAAGCCATGTACACCCAGAGAGAGGGATGTGAAATGTGGACCACAACATAACATTCTCATACTACTTGATTGATGTTTGCTTACATTTTGTTTCCTTTATCTGATATATCTTTTGTGTAGATAAGATTTTTCTTGCACAACAATGATAAGTTTGGAAATATGTATACATATATTGGATTTGCCAATATTTTAACATAATTAACATGTAGTGGATATCTTGCCATCTAGGGGAGGGGTGGGGAGTTGGAGGGAAAAATTTGTAATGGAAAGCTATGTAAGGGTTAATGTTGAATAAATACCCACACATATGTTATGCGAATAAAATAAAAAAATAAAAAATAATTTTAAATAATTTTAAATAATTTTAAAAAATAAAAAATAAAATAAATAAATAAAAAACTTTGTTCAGAAAAAGTGCTTCTATTTTATTGGATAAGGATAACATTCAGAGGAAGGTCAGCTTGAACTAAATATATAAGAATAGATTGAGAACTGGAAGGTATCTCAGAAGCCATTTAGTCCAATTATTATCCTTGTACAGATAAAAAACAGTTTCCTAGAGAAGTTGTGACTTGTCCAATCTCACATAGGTAATAAGCAAAAACAAAATTGGAAAATTAGATTATATTTAATCCTTACATCAATCTTGAAAGATTGGGCCTGTGATTATTCTCATTTTTCAGGTAAGGAAAGTGAGTTACACAGAGGTTGAATGATTTGTTCAGAGTCACACAATCAGAAAATTTCTGAGGTCAGATTGGAACTAAGGTCTTCACTCTAAGACCAGTCATCTATAGAATAAACCACCTGGCTTCTTTTATACTATTATGAGTTAATATTTCTCCATAATTTTAGGAGCAAAATAAGTAAAGGAAAAAGAATGATACCAATGAACAAGTAAATTAAATGCAGTTTTTTATCTTTATAATAATGCTAACACATCAACAGGAAAAAAATGTCTTCATAGCCTCAAAGTAATATCTTTCAGTTAGAAATTCAATAAATGTTTATTAATATTAGCATTAATACTACTAATAATAACAGCCATGATGTTTGTCTGCTACATATTAAAATATAAAAATTGCTATTTATACTCAGTAATTATCAGGTATGATGTTCCCCAGCTCATTAGAATAGTACATAATGAAAGATGACACTGATTACTTCACTACACAGTGCTGTGTCTTGTTAGAGTCCATGGAGAGTAAATTAGTTCCCAGAAGGAGCCAGTTGATTTTTAGCATGGAATTTTGCTGTAGTTTAATCTATCATTCACACAGAGGCTTGATTTCCCAGCATCTTCATGCATCAGTAAAAAGAATACTCCATTAGACTGCTAGTAGGGAATCCATGGGGATATGCAGTTTTGTTAAACTTTTAGGTACCCTAGGGACATGTTCCACATAAATTGTGAAGAGAAAAATGGAATGGTTTCTTTAGTTATACCCTTGATTTGCTGCTAAAAAGGCTACCTTCAAAGCACAGCTTCACATTATTGCTAGGAGCTAGGAACTGAGCTGTCCTCACAAGGTGGCCAATGTGGGAAGAATAAAAGCTTGCATATTTTTGCAAAGAGACAGATGGTAGAAACAAGGAGGTCATTAAATCAAGGTATAAGTACTGTTAAATTCCTTAAGAGGGCCACCATCATGAAATCAATTTTAATTTTAATGGCTGGCTTCATGGTGTAGTAAATGAACTCATGATGACAAGGCAGAAAACCAAAGCTCAACTCTTGCTGCAAAAAGCAAAGTTACTTGTTAGGTATCAAACTCTGGGGAAGTCATCTATTCTCTAGGTACCATTGTTTATTTTTTTTTTTGGCAAAATAAAGTTTCACTAGAGTAAGCATTCTCAAAGTATGATTCAGTGAAACCTGCAAATATTCAAAAAACTTTTTTTGAAGGCAAAGGAGTGTTCACAAGATTGGATTATTTTAATAATAATAGTAAGATATTTCTAATAAGGTAAAATATTGATTACTGTAAGCCACATAAACAAAAGATATTTAAAGAATATTCAATAATATTGTAAAACATTTAAAAAATTAAGGGAAGTAAGGGTCAGACACAAAACAGACTTTTGAAGAAGGATAAGATAAAAGTGCCAAAGAGAATAAAAGGAAAAGTAGAAGAATATAGGATTGAGAAAAATGCACAGATAGTGATCATAACTATGATTGTGAATGAGATGAATTCACCCACAAAATGGAAATGGGTAGCAAATTGGATTATAAAATAGAGTCCAACCATAAAAACCAACATTTGAAATAGAGATACAAGGGGTTAAAATGAAGAAATGGAGCAGAATTTATTATATCTTCATTGATTTGAAAAAAATGCAGGATTATTCATCATGATCTCATACAAAGCAGAAATGAAAGTAGTTCTAATAGAAAGATAAATTGAGTGAAACTATATTGCTAAAAGGTATCAGAGATAATGTAGTACTATCAATAATAAACATATATTTAACAAATGACATAGCATCAACATTTTAAAAGAAAAGTTAAATAAATTAAAGCAGGAAAGAGTTAAAGTACAGTAGGAAGATACCAAAACTTTCCCTTCTCAGAACCAAATAAATACAAGGATAAAATAAGTAAGAAAGAAGTTAAGAATTCGAATGCAATTTAAAAAGTTCTATATAATAAATTTCTGGAGATAACTAAAAGAGAATAGAAATGAATGTACATTTTCTCAGTTTTACAAGGCATCTTCACAAAAATTAATGATTTTTAAAGTATTAAAAAATCTTATAAAAGGCAGAAAAGCAGAGAAATTAAATATGTCCTTTTAAGACCACACTGTAATAAAAATGCACTAAATTAAGTTTTATTGAACCTTAAATTAAAAAGTAATTTTTTAAAATAAATCATCTAATACTGAACAATGAGTGATTCAAAGAACAAACTACAGAAACAACCAATAATTTCATTAAGGAGAATAGCAGTGGGACAAGTATAACAAAAATTATGGGATGCAGAGAAAGCAGTAATTGTGGGAAATTTTGTATTTCTACATTCCCAAGTTAATAAATGATAGAACAGATAAATGAATTAGGCATGAAACAAACAAAAAAAAACTAGAAAATGAACAAATCAGAAATTCCCAATTAAATATCAAAATAGAAATCCTGCAAAACATCAAAGAGAAGTTTAATTTTAAACAATAGAAAGTAATGAGAAAACTTCCAGAAGCCAAGGTAATGGAGAAAGTAATAAATCACTTCAACTTTCCTATACTCACCTTTAAACAAAAAATAAATAGCAGTCCAAAATAAATCCTGGAACAATAGAAAAAAACAATAAAAACTTTTTGTAAAATAATCTTTGAACTAATGAAGGTTGAAAGATAGACAAGAAAGGTCTATTTCACTAGGGGTCTCAAACCCCACAGTGGATTAGGGGTTTTTTAGAAGCATGTCAAGACTTCTCATGTTGGAATGAATAGGTGAGAATAATTTGTTCTAATGGCCCTGAAAGCAGATGAAGCAGGTATTGTGGAGTGATTAGAGCTCTTGTGGACACTGAAGACACCAAGGTCATCCATTGTACCTGGAGTCATCACCAGTGGTCTTGACTCTGTTGCACCACTGGACAGTGATGGCTTTAGAAGAGAAAGTGAGGTGGATGACTTTCTGCAATTCTGTTTCATTAAATCCAATTTACACATGAATGAAAAGACATCACAAACCATTTTAGGGTAAAAGGGGAACACAATCTAGGACAGCAATCTCAATAAACCAGCATTAGTTCCTGAACATCAGTGTGGTGGAGCAAGAAATCACCAACACCAGCAGCTTCCATGTGCCTCAGCACAGCCAGGGGCTGACAGACTCCAGTACTGAACTGACACATGCTTCAACATATCCTCAGAAAAACAAGTAACTTTCAAGGGCCAGACTTTCATGTGGCTCACTGTGTCCCTAGGCAAATCAGTACCCTATAACTCTATCCATGCCTAAGCAAACAGGCAGCCTCCAGTGGTAATTCCCCCATTTGCTTTCATGTAGCCAGGAAACAATGAAGCATTCACCAGTCTCAGCACATACTAGAGTAGAACACTAGAACACTAGCTCAGCACCAGGTTAGCTGCCAGACTCCTCCAGCAGCACCATTCACTCCCCCACTACACTGCCTCAACACAGCTCCAGATATGAGAATTCTGAATTGTCCTCAGGACAATGGACAGGGCCTACAAACCTTGGCACAAGAAGCATTGGACACTGCCATTTCCATCCTGCAAGTAGATAACAAATTGAAAAGAAAGGAAACAAGGCAAAAAGATGTGCAAAAATGAACCAAAAAAAGAATATAACCAAAGAACATATTATTACAGAAAAGATCAAGACATAAATGCCCAAGAGGATAAAAATTTCAAAACACCTATGGACAAGATCACTCCCCCCAAAAAAACAAAACACAGAAGTGCTTTTAAGCACAGGAATAATTCCCAGAAGAGCTCAAAAGGGAGTTTAAAAAATCATATTAGAGAGCCAGGGAAAAATGTTTTGGAAAAGAAACCAGAGTGATGCAAGGGAATTCTGAAACAAAGTTCAACAACTTAGAAAAAACTGCTTTAAGAGTATAATTGGCTTTGAGATACCATTATACACTTGCTAGATTGGCAAAGATGACAGGAAATGATAATGAGGAATGTTGGAGGAGATGTGGGAAAACTGGGATACTGATACATTATTGGTGGAACTGTGTACAGATCCACCCATTCTGGAGAGCAATTTGGAACTATACTCAAAAAGTTATCAAACTGTGAATATCCCTTGATCCAGCAGTGCTATTACTGAGTCTATACCCCAAAGAGATCTTAAAAGAAGGAAAAGGGACACACACATGTACAAAAATGTTTGTGGCAGCCCTTTTTGTAGTGGCTAGAAACTAGAAACTGAATGGATACCCATCAATTGGAGAATGGCTTAATAAACTATGTTATATGAATACCATGGCATAATATTGTTCTGTAAGAAACGAACAGCAGGATGATTTCATAGAGGCCTGGAGAGACCTACATGAACTGATGCTAAGTGGAATGAGCAGAACCAGGAGAACATTATACATGGAAACAACAAAACTATATGATGATCAATTCTGAAGGACATAGTTCTCTTCAACAATGAGATATTTCAAACCAGTTCCAGTTGTTCAGTGATGAAGAAAGGCACATACACCCAGAGAGAGGCCTGTGGGATCTGAGTGTGGACCACAACATAGCATTTTCACATTCTCTGTTGATGTTTGCTTGCATTTTGGTTTCCTTCTCAGTTTTTTTTTCTTGTAGATCCAGTTTTTCTTGTACAGCAAGATAACTGCATAAGTATGCATACATATATTTGTTATATATTTAAACATAATTAACATGTATTAAACTACCTGCCATCTAGGGGAGGGAGTGGGAGAAAAATTTGGAACAGAAGGCTTTGCAAGGGACAATGTTGAAAAATTACCCATGCATATGTTTTGCAAATGAAAAGCTTTAATAATTAAAAAAAAAACATTAGAATTGGCTACATGAAAAAGGAAAACAATTCCTTAAAAAGTACAATTGGCCAAACAGAAAAGCACAAAAACTAATTTAAAAAAGCAACTACTTAAAAGTTAAAATTTGAAAATGGAAGGTAATTACTAAATGATACATCAAGAATCAAACATTCAAAAAAGAAAGAAAAAGAAAATAGAGAAAAAATTGTTCACTGGAAAAGTAGCTGATCTGAAAAATGGAAATAAGAGAGACATTATTAGAGTCATTGGCCTACATGAAAAGCATAATAAAAATGAGGACATGAATGAAATCTTTCAGGAAATTAACAAGAATAACTGTTCTGATAGCCAAGAACTACATGGCAAAATAGGCTTTTAAAAAAAAATCTAAGCCTCAATTAAGAGATTCCTAAATAAATCTGCAAGGAACCTTATGGTCAAATTTCCAAACTACCAGATCAAGAAAAATATACTGCAAGTGGTTAGAAAGAAACAATTTCCACATCAGGGATTCATAAAACGGATTATACAGGACTTAGCATCTACAATATTAAAAATTTCAGATCATGGAATAGAATATTCTATAAGTCAAAGGAGCTAGGACTCCAAACAAGAATAAGTTACCTGGTAAAATTAAGCATAATAAATTAAGGGCAAAATAGTTATGCAATGAAATAGAAGGATTTCAAGCTTTCATAAGAAGACCAGAGGTAAACTAAAATTTTGATTTATAATATCAAGAATAAAGAGAAACATGTAAAAGTTAAAAGTGAAAAGAGTGGGATTCAATAGAACTAAACAGTTTAAATCCCTTATATGGGAAGATACTTGTAATTCTTTTTAAAATTGCATCACTAATAGTAGAACTAGAAGGAATATACATATGAGGTAGGGGTATAAAGTGAATTTGAAGGAATGACATTTTAAAAAGATATTGGATGAGAAAGAGAAGTATACTGAATACAGAAGGAAGGTAAAGATAAACTAAAGTAAACAATTTAACCTTAAAAGGCACATAAGAGGCGGAGCCAAGATAGCAGAGTGAAAATGTGACTCTCTGCTTCCTCCTCCGATCTTCTCTCAAACCAAAAATAAAATAAGCCTCTGAACTGACCCTCAAGTAAACGAATTCAGAAATGTTTGAACACTGCTCTCTGAAGAACTTCATATCAGGTTTGTCTAACTCGGACAGAGGGATAAGCAAGCAGACTCGGGTATAGGCCAGAAGTGAGGGTGGGACTCAGCTCAGCTCACCATGGCAGAAACTCCAAACACCTGGAGTTTATCTGAGCCACTCGGGACACTCTGCCCTGATTGGGGGCAGGGGTTCTGGCAGACTTGCCTTGTTTAAGGAGTAATTCGGACTTAGTCCTAGCCTCCACCAGCCCAGCACCTTAAGTCAAATTGCCAAAGTGCTCCAGGGCAAAGCTTTTTCAGCCGCCATTTTTTTTCCCTACCTTAAAGAGATATCCACGCTGTCTAAAAAAAAAAAAAAATGATGAAGGAACAAAAGAGAGCTCTCACCATAGACAGCTTTTATAAAGAGAAAGAAGAGATGATCACCCCAGATTCAGAGGTTTCTTTAGACAAAAATCCAGAGAAAATCAGCAAGTACCATCACTGGTCCCCTTTTCAAAAGGCCTTTCTGGAAGATTACATAAAGAACCTCAAAAGAGAGCTGGAGGATAAATGGGAAAATAAACTGAAATCAGTGCAAGAAGGATATGATGCCCTGCAAAAGAGATATGAAAAAGACACCAATTTATTAAAAAATAAAATTAGTGAAGTGGAAAAAGAGTGCAATGAACAAATTGGCCAGTTACAGAAGGAGCTTAAAAAGGTAACTGAAGAAAACAACACTTTAAAATAAGAATTGAACAAAGGCAAGTGAATGACTCAATAAGACCATTGAAAGAATTCACCGATCACCTCCTGAAAGAGACCCCAAAATTAAGACCCCAAGGAATATCGTGGCTAAATTTCAGGACTATAGCACCAAGGAACAGATTCTGCTAGCAGCTAGAAAGAAACAATTCAAATACCGAGGATCAATAATTAGAATCACACAGGATATGTCAGCCTCCACACTGAAGGATCGAAGGGCCTGGAACCAGATATTCCAAAGGGCAAAGGAACTTGGATTACAACCAAGAATAACCTTTCCAGCTAGAATGAACATTATCCTTCAAGGAAGAAGATGGTCATTCAATGATATAGGTGAATTTCACCTATTTCTAATGAAAAGACCGGATCTGAAAAAAAATTCGACACCCAAACACAGAACTCAAGAGATGCATAAAAAGGTAAAAAGGAAAGGACTCTTGATAACTTTATTTTTACTGGGGGATACTTAAAGTTTGAGGGTATAATTAAGTAGATATTACTATGATAATATAAAAAAGAGAACTAGAGGGGAAAATGTTGTCATACTGGGGAAAAGAGGGAAAAAGTGGTAAAATAAGATCTAAAAAAAGGAGGTAAAAAGGTAAAATCACTTGAAGAGGCAAAGAAAACCTAATATAATGGAGAGAAAGAGGGGAGGGAGATGAGCATTGTGTAAATCTTACTCTCATCAGGTTGGGCTCTAAAAGTGTATATCAGACATTTGATTTCACATAGAAACTTGTCTGTTGCTAGAGGGAAGTGGGAGGGAAAGGAGGAAAAGTAAGGGACAAACTAATAGAAGGGAAAATAGAAGAATCAGGGGAAAGGAGTAAAAACAGGGGGAGGGGATCTAAAGGGTGGAGTATTGTTTGGGGGAGGGGGTCATCAAAAGCAAAGTACTGAGGAGAGGGTAAGGGAGAAAGGGGAAAGGAAAAGGGAAAACATAACTTGGGTAAATAAGATGGCAGGAAATAAAGAATTAGTTATTCTAATTGTGAATGTGAATGGGATGAATTCTCCCATAAAGCGGAAGCAGATAGCAGACTGGATTAAAAACCAGAATCCCACAATATGTTGTCTACAAGAAACACATCTAAAATATAGTGACACATATAGGATGAAGGTAAACGGCTGAGCAGAAAATATTATGCTTCAGGTGAACAAAAAAAAGGCAGGGGTAGCAATCCTTATCTCAGATCAAGTAAAAGCCAAGATAGATCTAATCAAAAGAGATAAGGAAGGAAACTATATTTTATTAAAGGGTACCATAGATAATGTAGTAATGTCTATACTAAATATATATGTACCAAGTGCAATAGCACACAAATTCCTAGGGGAGAAATTAAGAGAGATGCAAGAAGAAATAGACAGCCAAACGATACTAGTGGGGGATCTCAACTTTGCTCTCTCAGAATTAGATAAATCAGCCTACAAAATAAGCAAGAAAGAAACTAGGGAGATAAACCAATTGTTTGAAAAGTTAGGTATGACAAATCTATGGAGAAAGTTGAATGGAGACAGTAGGGAGTTTACTTTTTTCTCAGCAGTCCATGGAACCTATACAAAAATTGACCATGTGTTAGGGCATAAAAACCTCAAAATCAAATGCAGAAAGGCAGAAATAGTAAATGCATCCTGTTCAGATCATGATGCAATAAAAATCACATGCAATATAAGGCCAGGAGGAAATAAACCAAAAGTTAATTGGAAATTAAATAATCTAATCCTGAAGAATGAATGGGTAAAAGAGCAAACCATAGACACAATCAATAATTTCATTCAGGAGAATGACAATAAGGAGACAATATACCAAAATTTATGGGATATGGCTAAAGCGGTTATAAGGGGCAATTTTATATCTCTAGATGCTTACTTGCATAAAATAGAGAAAGAAAATATCAACGAATTGGGCTAATTATTTAAAAAAAACTAGAAAACGAACAAATTAAAAACCCTCAATTAAATACCAAATTGGAAATTCTAAAAGTAAAAGAAGAAATTAACAAAATTGAAAATAAGAAAACTATTGAATTAATAAATAAAACTAAGAGTTGGTTCTATGAAAAAACTAACAAAATAGATAAGCCTTTAGTTAATTTGATAAGAAAAAGGAAAGAGGAAAATTAAATTGTTAGTCTCAAGAATGATAAGGGAGAACTTTCCTCCAATGAAGAGGAAATTAGAGCAATAATTAGGAGTTACTTTGCCCAACTTTATGCCAGTAAGTTTGATAATCTAAATGAAATGGAGGAAGATCTACAAAAATATAGATCGCCAAGGTTAACAGAAGAGGATATAAATTATTTAAATAGCCCCATATCAGAAAAAGAAATAGAAGAAGCTATTAACCAACTCCCTAAGAAAAAATCTCCAGGGCCAGATGGATTTACATGTGAATTCTACCAAACATTCAAAGAACAATTAATTCCAATACTACACAAAGTATTTGAGAAAATAGGGACAGAAGGTATACTGCCAGAATCCTTCTACGAGACCGATATGGTGCTGATAGCTAAACCAGGTAGGGTGAAGACAGAGAAAGAAAACTATAGACCAATTTCCCTAATGAATATTGATGCAAAAATATTAAATAAGATATTAGCAATGAGATTACAGAAAGTCATCCCCAGGGTAGTACACTATGACCAAGTAGGATTTATACCAGGGATGCAGGGCTGGTTCAATATTAGGAAAACTATCAGCATAATTAATTATATTAATAACCAAACTAACAAAAACCATATGATTATCTTCATAGGTGTAGAAAAAGCCTTTGATAAAATCCAACACCCTTTCCTATTAAAAACACTAGAGAGTATAGGAATAAATGGGCTTTCCCTTAAAATGATCAGTAGCATCTATTTAAAACCATCAGCAAGCATCATATGTAATGGAGACAAACTAAAACCATTCCCAATCAGATCAGGAGAGAAACAAGGCTGCCCACTGTCACCATTACTATTTAATATTGTATTATAAATCTTAGCTTTAGCAATAAGAGAAGAAAAAGAGATAAAAGGAATCAGAGTAGGTAATGAAGAAACCAAATTATCACTCTTTGCAGATGACATGATGGTATACTTAGAGAACCCTAGAGACTCAACTAAAAAACTACTAGAAACAATTCACAACTTCAGCAAAGTGGTAGGATTCAAAATTAATCCACATAAATTGTCAGCATTTTTATATATTACCAACAAAGTTCAGCAGCAAGAGATACAAAGAGAAATTCCATTCCAAATAGCAGATGATAGGATAAAATATTTGGGAATCTATCTGCCAAGGAAAAGTCAGAAACTATACAAACTAAATTACAAAACACTTTCCACACAAATAAAATCAGACCTAATCAAGTGGAAAAATATTAAGTGCTCATGGGTAGGCAGAGCGAACATAATCAAAATGACAATACTACCCAAACTAATCTATTTATTTAGTGCCACACCAATCAAACTCCCAAGAAATTATTTTACAGATCTAGAAAAAATAG
>JAJPUD010032099.1:0-12131 GCA_023553655.1 Myrmecobius fasciatus | reverse complement strand
AATCTAGCATTCTTTTCATTACACCAAGCTGACTATAGACCAAATAGGAATTACTTGCCAACAGCCACACCTTTAGGAGGTATTAGAGGTCACATTTAAATCCAAGTCTCCTTGACTCCAAGGCTAACACCCAATCCACTGTGACACATTCTATGCTTCCTCTCCTCTGTGCTTGAACATAGACTGTCCCTGTCCCTGTCCCTTGAACATAGACTGTCCACCCCTGGATCCACTGTTTTGGCTTCTTCCCTTTCCTCTCTGGTTTTGGAGTTCTGAAGAGTATGTTTTTTGTCTTGTTTAGCTAGTATCCTAGTCCCTTTTTCTCTCTTGCCTTGCACATAGTAGATTCACAATAAAGGCTTATTAAATTAAGTTGATGAATATGAAAGTGACTATATCTCATGAGAACAATGGGGAAGAAAGTACAGGGAAGCAAATTTTACTTCAAAGAAAATATAAGGAAAATGCTTTTTTTTAGGTGCAAAGAAGTATTTACACTTCTTTGTTCATTTGGATGGTATGAAAGAGATCCTTAATCAAGTTTTATGTTGTGGTGACTAGCCATTTGCTGCCTAAAAGATTAGCTAAGCCCTTGGTGATTTAAAAAAAAAAAAACTTGCCAGTTCTGGCAGTACAAGGAGCTCTAGAAGTTGAAGTATAATCATTCCTGATGAACTAGAGTGACTTTCCAATAAATCTTGAAACTTGTTACTTCCAAAGAAAAGGAAAAAAGATCTAAGAAAGACGTTAGATTATCAGCTTTTGTTCTCAACATTTTTGTTTTGTTTTTTTCCCTTGGTACTTCCCAGATTAGGAAGACTATCCAATAAAAGACTTAAGAGTCAGTCCTTCT
Organism: Myrmecobius fasciatus; assembly: GCA_023553655.1. Taxonomy (NCBI): domain Eukaryota; kingdom Metazoa; phylum Chordata; class Mammalia; order Dasyuromorphia; family Myrmecobiidae; genus Myrmecobius; species Myrmecobius fasciatus. Next base: position 11,278 of record JAJPUD010032099.1, on the reverse strand, counting down.
TGGAGGAGGTACAGAGAAAAGGCCTAGAATTTAGTTCTCCATCATTTTTATATCTCTCTGCACCTCTCATTTTCCCTTACAATTAGCTCTATCCTTTTCCCACTTCAGAGTCACGAGGACTACTCCCTTCCGGGATGGGTCATTAATATGGCTGCATGTCTTTTCCATGCTGGAAAGGATTCATCCCTAAGGTGCTTGTATAGGTTAACAACAAATTGAAAGGAATTCAGAGAGATACAAAGAGAGAGAGATGGAGACATATACAGAGAGACAGAGACAGAGAGAGATCAGACAGAGATTGATTTCTGATCCTGATCTCCATAGACATCAAACTAACCTTTATTGCATCAGATTCTTTTGTGTATATTTTCCTTTTCCATATTTTCTCTTTAGTACCACCTTGTGAGAAATGATTATTAATAACCAATAATTTGGGAAGGGGAGATTCAAAATTCCCTGTCTTCTAAAGTCTTTTAAAAATTCAGTCTGAAGGACATTATTAATAATAAAATTGCATTGACTGGTCTCATCTTGGCCATACCCTACCCAATTTTGCAAAAAAATTAATCTATGAGGGAAAAAATTCCATTGTATTCTACTCAAGCTTGGGTAAAAACAAATTCTTTTGTCCAAATAGCCCAGAGCTGTAGGTCATCTAAGTAAAAATAATTTTCTATGTCTAAGGGTAACACCAAACCCTAATTGCTTAAAAGGGTATATAAACTGTAAATCCTGCCACCATAATCGTCTTTAGTATTAAAAAATGGCCAAATAACTATTATTCTATTAATAATCCACTAGGTTTGGTAATAAAATAATTAAATTACCCCAAAACTTTATCTCTCAAACCTTTTTAAAAATCACAATCTTATGTTAGAAGATCTGGTAAAAGCTTTATAAGCTTTTAAATAGAGGAAAAGTCTCTAGAAGATGCTTAGCACCTTATCACCAAGGGATAATATGTGATAGAACCAGAATTTGCCTGACACAAATTCTTTTTCCCTACCCACAACATGGTAAGCTTTACCTGAAAGAAGCATTTGGGGCTTGACTGACCTCAATTTCTCAAAAATCCACTTCTGGTTGTCTAGTACATCTAGGGGCACAAAAGTTCTTGCCACTTGTAGTTTTCATCTTTTACACTGGTTGGGTATCCAGACCAGGTGAGTTGCCAAAGGCTGATGACATGTTATCCAGATACATTTCCAGAAAAAGATGGGGATGTGGAGTGATGGCTAGATATGGTCAGTGTCAATGACAATGGACAAGCTCAATGTCAATGTATATTTGTTACATATTCTTTCTGGTCCAGTGCATATTAAACCTCCCCTGTTAAATGTTCAATCATTTTCAAGTGTTTCATTTTATCAGAGTTTTGATGTTAGAGACACACTTACAATCCCTGGCCATAGAAAAGAGAGTTAGCATGGAAAAAGTTCTCTCTCTAGATGGAATCAGTCACCTTTTTCTTTTATACTTCTTCTCAAATCCTTTGGGGATCAGGGGAATGGAAGTGAGCTAGGAGCAACACCATAGCTGAAGAACCACTTTATTTGATAAGCAAATCTCCATCAGCTTTGTTTTTGGGTGGTGTCTTGGTCCAGAAAGGGGACCTCCTCTGCCGTAATCTGACATTACATCTTACAGCAGAACAGCTTGCCCAGAGATAAACAGCTTAGAAGTGATTAGGCTGAGAGAAGCTCGCTATGGAACTAGAGAAAAGCCAATTTGGGAAATCTAGGGGCATAGCCTGCCCCTCAGAGACAATATGCTCAAGGGAAGTAGCTCAAAGACATCACAAGAAGAGAAAAGGTACCAAACTCCTGTAGCTCTGAGATATGAGTTACCATGGTCAAGCACTTTCTATATCTCTGTTTTCAAATTCTATATTTGTGCCCACTCTTCTACTTATGCTGTATGTTATCTATAGAAAAATGTACTCCACAAGGAAATATTTTGAAGCTATTTTTCTCACTATATCATTTCAGTAAATGCTTTTTCTTTGAGCTAATAAACTATATGATGACTGTTGAAGATGAACATACCAATGGGGGCTCATGAGGTATAATTTTAGGAATATGGACTCACAGAATATCTTGAATTTGGTATAGTTGTTCCCCTGTAAGCTCTAACCTGTGAGTTAGGGTTTGGAGGGGAGTATACCAAGAGAGGTACTACATTATGAAAGATTATTTTAATCATTAGAGCTGCCAAATAATGGTCTAGGCTACCTTGGAGTGTTTTCAACTCCCTGTCATTGTAAATGTTTAAACAGAGACCAGATGGCCAACTTTTAGGAATTTATAGAGAGGGTTAGAAGAATTAAACTAGATGATCTATCTTGTCTCTTGCTGCTTATTCTAAGATTCTATGATTTCATGTAGCCTATATTTAATGGAGAAATCTCTCCCAGTTTTGCTCCTGGATGATATTAGCAAAGAGAGAATGCAGACTCTTCCAGAGGAAGCCAAGGTCCTATTCTCTAATCTGTCACAGATGGTCACACTTCAAACTGTTATCAGTCATTAACACCTCAGGTTGAATATATTTCAGATTCTTTACTGAGAAACACATTCGTTTAAATACATGCAGTGGGGAAGTAGACTTCGGTTTGTATAAGCTATAGTCATACAGTAAATATGGCATGTTCTTAAAGAATACACCACAACTTAATCCTCCCGATGATCAGGATATTTGATCCAAAAGATGGTGTGCTTGGAAATGAACTTGACAAGCTCTAGAGCCAGTCACTGAAAATTCCCTTTTCTTGTCCTCAGTTTCCCTCTTTAGAAAAAAAAGTGGTTGGAGATGATCCCTTTTAGGTATTAATCCTCTGATTTTGTAATTCTCCTCCATTTGCTACGGTCCCAATAATATATAGGAGCAGTGCAGAAGATGGGAGAGAGTCTGCTGGGCAGCTTCCTCTGATCACTTATATCAGGGTCACTATGGGGGCTTTAGATCATGCTAATCAAGCACAGAGACCCCACAAGCAGAGTGGGGAGAAGCAAGAAAATAGCACATACAATGGCCAAAGGGGAGACCTTTCTCATTCTCTTCCCCAGAAACTGCTCAATAAATGCTTTTAACATCTTTTTTTAATTTAGAAAAAGTGAAACTCATCTATGATATTAACATTTCTCCCATTTTCAATTAGCCCAAATGATCTTGTTAAAAGCTATTAATAAACCACCTTTAGCAGAGGCCACGAACACATACCACCTGTTCAGCACCCACATGGAGCCCACGCCCATGAAGTCAAGGCATCAGTGAAAAATTAACTGCCTGAAATTAAGTTTAAGCATCCGAGCGGTTAAACCATTGTGCTGTAATTGTGTACCATCCTCCCTTTCGTCAGCAATTAAGGCTGTATTGATCTGATAATGTGGGGAAAGGACTGGCGAAGAGCACTCACTCTGCCCACTGTAATGAAGAGTGATCGCCCATTGTTCCGGGGCAACCAACACTCCCTCCCCTCCCGCCAGCCAAGGATTGATTCCAGCAGACGGCGGGGAATCTCCGAGCCACTTCCTTCCTGGGGGCCCTGCCCCCTCTTTGATGGAAAGCCTCCTCCTCGATGGTTAATGGGTTCCTGATCACTCTGCTTCAGGGGAGGTGGGAATTTGCCTTGCCGTCTCTGTCAGTTTTCCAGAATGCTTTTCACACCATCCAGGACCTCGTCTTAGACCCGGTAGTTTCTGCAAAGCTCATACTCAGAGCTGTCGCTGTGAACCCAGACCATTTGAGCGAAGTGGGAAATGCGCAGAAAGGACCGTCCTCAATGGGCCCAGTCAAGGTGAGGGAAGAGAGCCGATCTTTCCCTGCCCAAAGATATGGTACCCATTCAGGACAACCAATCAGGTCCTTGAGCTCCCCAATAGGGAGCAGGAGTGGGGAGGCAGTCAAGGTAAATGGGTGAGGGGGATTCGGGGTGGAGGGAGACATGTTAATGAGGAAAGGTAGACATAAGGAGAGAAAATCACCCCAGTGCTGGAACCCAACAGGTAGCAGGTGCCAGGTAAGGCTCTGAGAACAGCAAGTGGAAGGAGTGATACCTAGAGAAAGCATGTCCTCTGGGATGTTAGCTCCTTTGCTAGTCACAGGAGCACAGATAATACAAATCTTTAGAGGATTCCTGGTCCAACTCTTCCTCATTTTTATAGATGAGGAAACTGAGGTCCAGAGACATGGACCAATGTCCAAAGTCCTACAGGAAATAAATGGTAGAGCCAAAATTTGAATTCAAGTCCTTCCACTCTAAACTAAGTACTTTCTTTTCTGTTACATTGTAGAGGAAGTAAAAAAAAAATCTGTTTAACAATGTATATGAAGTGGAATAATTCAGGCTTTCCTATATATATTTACAACTCTGCTTATTCAGTCACATCCACACGTTTTAGAGATTTCACTGATACGGGTACAGCAATAAGCAGCAAGTCTCCAGAAGCAAAATCAGCAGAAAATTCACAAAAAACTCCTAGTGTTGCAAGACATGAACCATCACACTCCTGGATCATCTCAATCAGACTAATGTCTCTCCTATTCCCAGAGCAGCTGCTGGAATATCAGAACCTGGATGTCAGGGTCCACTTCTTAGATGGAGACATGCCCTGAGGGAGAGGGTCAGCTCAGGCTTGCAATAAGGCTGAGCCTGGATGTTTAACTTACCACCATACATGTCCCTGTCAGGGTTAGACATCCAGTAAGGGGACCACCAGCAATCCAAATCAGACATAGTACCCATGGGCCATGGCCTGCTAGAGTCCTTTCCTAAAGAAGAGGATCTTCAGTATCACTTAAAAACACACAGAGAGGGCAGCATCCTTTATGGATTTCAAATCACTGCAATGTCATTCTCCAGCTTCTCACATGATCCTATTTTTTCTCTTCCCTCAGCGTCCATACTACTGTATGTCTCAATAGGTATGTGCTGTCTCCCCTTTAGAACAGAAGTTCCTTGAAGGCAGGGATTGTTTTTGCCTTTCCTTCCTAGCCCCAGAAACTAGCATAGTGCCTGGCAGGTAACAAGCACTCAATAGATGATTGCTGTTTAATTGATTGCTTGGCTGGTTTCATATACTCTTGATGTGGGCAAATCAATTAGACCAACTCTTTTTTACATAAATGAGAAAATAGACTCAGAAGACTTGGGAAATCACAGCGCTGCCACTTCTCAGCTATGTGATCTTGGACAAATCATTCAACAATACCGGAAAGAGCACGGTAATTTAAGCTGAGGACCTAGGTTCAAATCCTAGCTCCATCACTTAATACTTACATGATCGTAGAGCTAATTACCTCACATTTCTGGACCTCAGTTTTCTCACCTACAAAATAAGATGACAAGACCAAATAAATGTTAAGGTCCTTTCACTTTCTAAATCTATGGTCCAGTGTCCCTCTCAGGACTTCAAAGTTTAATTCTCTTTCTTCTGTGCTATATTTATATCTAATTAATTTCATATTATGCATAAAATGTATAAATACATGTGTATATACATGTTTATGTGTGTATATATAGGTTCCAAAACCATACATCAAAGAAGAGTCAAGGGAAGTGATTAGCTGACTCAGTTATCCCCAAAATACAAATGCTAATGAATTCTTCATTTCTGTATCATCCCCAGCTTCAAGTCCAGCCATTCACTGACTCCCTCCCTCCATTCCTAGTCCATCCTTTGCAAGGCAACACCAAACGTATCCCTTTCCAGGGATGAAAAATTTCATAGAGAAAGTCAAACTAAATCCTAAGCTGTGTGTTCCTTCCCATCCCACAGCGAGGCAAGAATTTCCAGACCTACAGAGCAGCCATTAATGGCCCAATGGACCCAAAGTGGAGTGACAGTTTCTTGCAGTGTTTCCCAGGATCTCTCCTTAGCCCTGGATTATTCAACATTTTTTAGGAAGGACTTGAGATGGCATCATGGTGTTCTGGAGAGAGTGATGGATTTAGAGTGAGAGGACATGAATTCAAATCCTGATTCAGATATTTAATAGTCAGGCACAATTCTGTGCCTCAGTTTCCTCATCTTGTAAAAGAGGTTTTACAATCAGCAGGATGTTCTAAGAAAGGTCTAGAGAAACTTACATGAACTGATGCTAAGTGAAGTGAGTAGAACCAGGAGAACATTGTACATGGCAACAGCAATATTGTGTGATAATCAATTCTGATGAACGAGGCTCTGAGGTGATTCAGGCCAATTCCAATAGACTTGTGATGCAGAGAGCCATTTGCATCTAAAGAGAAGACTATGGAACCTGATTGTGGATCACAATATAATATTACTTTTTGTTTTCTCTCTCTTTTTTCTTTTTTGATCTGATTTTTCTTATGCAGCATGATAAATGTGGAAATATATAGAAGAATTGTACATGTTTAACATATGTTGGATTGTTTGCCATCTAGGGGAAGGAGTGGGGGGAAGGAAGGGAGAAAAATTTGGAATATGAGGTTTGGTAAGTGTGAATGTTGAAAACTACCTTTGCATATATTTTGATAATAAGAAGCTATTTAAGAAAAAAGAAGTCCTATTTAGAAGAGTCCATAATTCTTCTGGGATTCCAGCAATTTGTTCAATTTTATATTTCTCTTTTACCCATTAATGTTAACCAAAACTGAAAGAGAAACATTGAGATATCTTTCCATTATTGAATTATATTATTTGTATTCTTGAAGTCCAGTTAATTTTTCCTTTATGAATTTCTGTACTTAGTTTTATGCTAAGGATTTGGAACATAATAAGTTTAATATTGATTTGTTTTGTATGGCTACTTACAACATAATATATTTTCTTTGTTTATCACTTTTTATGATATAAATATTTATTTTTGTTTTATTTGATAGTATGATTATAAATCCTATTGTTGTTGTTTTATATTGTCCTAATTAATGCCCTTTGTGAATTTCTTAGTAAATAATATCATAAGCAAATATGAAAAAAAATGTATTCAATGGCCTCTAAAATTCTTTCCATTTCTAAATCTATGCTTTTAGAAAGCTTTTTTAAATTCTCTGGGCCTGAATTTCCTCATTCATAAAATGAGGGACATAGACAAAAAATGGCTTCTATGGTCCCTTCCAAATCTAGGTCTGTGATAATTTTAGCATGTTTTTAGCATGATCTGCAGGTGGCAAGAAGGTGAGAGAGATCCTAATATGTTGGATATCAGAAGAAGGAAATTATAAAGGAGGGAAAAGGACTCACATGTGCAAAAATGTTTGTAGCAGCTTTTTGTAGTAGCAAAGAATTGGAAAATTAGTAGATACTCATCAATGAGGAAATAGCTAAATAAGTTGTGATATGTGAAGTTAATGGATTATTATGTTCTATAAAAATGATTGAAAAAGCTGATTTTTAGAAAGACCTGGAAAGATTTACACAAACTGATGCTGAGTGAAACAAGAAGAGTCAGGAACACATTGCACACAGTAACAGCAAGAATGTGTGATGCTCAACTATGAAAGACTTGGTTCTTCTCAGATCCAAGGCAATCCCAATAAACTTTGGGGTACACCATCTGCATCCAGAAAGAGAGCTATGGAGATTGAATGGAAATCAGAACATGTTATGCTGACTATTTTTCTGGGGTTTTTTTCTCTCTCATAGTTTTTCCTTTTGTTCTGATTTTTCTCTCCCAACATGATTGATAAAGAAATGCATATTTAAAAAATTAATATACATGTGTAACCAGAAAAAAATAAAACAATTAAATTTTTTAAAAGAAAAAAAAGCACTACATTGATTTCTATTAAACATCAAAAGCCACGATGTTAATGATAGCTTTAATTTAATCAGAAGGAGAGGAAGAGGGAGGCAGAGTTGTATAACATTCTATGAGATAAAGATCTGGAGGTTTAATGGCCTGCAGGCCCAGTGTAAACAGTGTGAGAATAGACCCAAAAAAAAAAAAAAAAAAAAACCAAACCAAAACAAACAAAAAAACCTAATATCTAGAACTGAAAAGCTTGAGGGTACAGTGACTAGCATTCTTGGCCTGAAATCAGGAAGAGTCAGACATTTTCCTGAGTTCAAATCTGGCCTCAAACACTTACTAGCTGTGTGATCCTGGACAAGTCACTTAACTGTGCCTCAGTTTCTTCATCTGTAAAATGAGCTGGAGAAAGAAATGGCAAACCATTCCAATGTCTTTGCCAAGAAAAGCCCAAATGGGATACAACTTAAAAAAAAAAAGACTGAATAATAACAACAATCCAGAACAAGTGAAGTGAAGTATAATAGGAAGCACTAGACTTGGAGTGAAAAAGCAGAAAACAGCATTGATTTTTGAGAATTCTGAGATTTTCTGGGAAAGCTACAGTTGGAGTTCTGATTTCTTAGCTGTATGGTTTGGGGCAACTCCATCTACTTTGCTCAAAGCTCCTTCCTTGGTGTCAACCTTTCATAAGATTACAGGATCATCCATTTAGAGTGGAAAGAGAATTGAGTCCAGTCCAACCCCGTCCACACTTACAAATGAGAAAACAGACCCTTTGAAATGTTCAGTGATTGCTGCTAGCACTCTCCCTCCTGAACCACCTTATATTTATTTGTATTGATTCTATTTTTCTTCCTATATGTACTTGTCTCCTGCATTAGAGAATAAGGAATTTCATTATTTAAATTCCCAGCCTCACATTAATGAATGCTTGACTGATTGATTGCCCAGGTTCACAAAACTAGTGTCAAAGATGACATTTGAACCCAGTCTTTTAAGTCCAAATACATTGTGTTATCCATTGGTCTATGCTGTCTTTCCTTCCTCTGTTCCAAAGCATTAGATAATGGTGTCCACTTCCCTGAATTTTGCCCTTACCCACAGTTTTCTGTCCAATTCTGCATTTTTCTGTTTGCTGCTGTAGCTTTGATTTAATGATGCTATGAACAAAGAGCCATTTTAGGTAGGATTGCACATGAGCTAAGGCTGAAGACTAAGACCACCTTTCTTCTCCTCCCCCATCACCAGGTTCTCAAAGAACTTCAAAGCAAAGTTCTTAGAGGAGCATCCACTGCTGGTCCCAGCCAGGGTTCTAGATGGGCCCCCTTCATACAAAAGGGAAAAGAAAAGGAAAGATTGGTGAGCAAGGACAGAGTCAAAAGCTTCCTAGTTTGCTCCATTACCCAGAAACTGCTCCTCAGAGGCCCTCTCAGTAGGAAGGAGATGAGGGAGGGACCAGATGCCAAATTCTTCTTCCTTTCTTCTTGTTCTCCTAGCACCTGTGAGTAAGGAGTCATACATAGTCAGGAGAAGAGAAGGAAATAAAGAAGCAAACAGGAAGGAGTTCTGTCTTCCCACCATTTGGGGTCTACATTTTCCTTGTCTGGACTCTCCCTTCCTTGCCTTTCAACCAAAACCCAAATGAGAAGCATATGGTTCATCCACTAAAAAACCTTTTGCCTCTAAGAGCCTCATAGGGGGATCCAGGATGGGTCAGGGAGAGACTGCCTCATCTCTCCTTCCCTTGCCTTCTTCTTTAGGACCATGGATTTTGAATTTTTCCTAGCATAAAGACAAAAACTTAAAACTATAGATAAAAAAGACTGAAAAATAAAAATAAAAGGCCATTTGCCTCTGGGGTCAACTTCTTGATTTATGTTAGGGTGGAATAACAAAAAGAGCCTTAATCCTTGAGTAGAGGACCTGGGTTCAAATCTCACCTTTGGCTTATGCTGTCTATAAGACTTTTGACAACTCATTTCACCTCTTTATTCTGCGGTTTCTTCATCTGTGAAATTAAGAGATCTCAGGATGTAACCAAGGCCCAGATTGGCTCTTTTTCCCACCCAGTCCAATCCAAATCTTGTAAAAGATCCTGCTTCAACGACAATTGCATGTCCTTGAGAGCCTTGTATCTGTGGTTCTCTGTCCCTTGCTAATTTTCCAGACAGATCTGAGTGAGGTTGGTGACTTTGTGCGGCCTTTCCTCACTTCAATTCAATTCCCTTGAAAGTCACAGCAATACTTGGATATCGTGGTCCTCTTGGAGACTGAAGGACAAAAAGACAAATTCTGGAACAAATCAAGTGAAGGCAGAGCTGTGATTCAATCTTGAGATTCCCGGTGCAATGCCGGTGTTTGTCTGAGCAGAGTCAGGTTGGCGAGCGGTCCGTCCTGACCTGAGAAGCCTCTGCCCGAGCAGACACACGCCTGCAGGCAGGCAGGACAGGCAGACCATCTGCGGCCCTGGACTACAGGGCCCACTGGTTCCATTCCATCCCTTTTTGATGGATGGATATCATATGCATAATGACCCTCAGGTTTTTCTGCTGTGTTTTTTTTTTTTTTTGTTAGGTTTTGCTAAAGCAACCTGCAAATTAATTTAATATCCTCCTTTGGTTAGGAGCTATGAAAGCGGGGCTCGGGGCTGATGATGCATAAACCATTTGTGGCATGTATTTAATCTCCGGACAATGGATAGAGATGTTAGTGCATGCTACACTAAGTTCTATTTACGCTGGCTATTAAGTGCAGTCAGGCTGAAGGCAATCGGAGCACATTACAGGGCCTAATGGGAGAGGAGCTAAACAACAGTACATTAAAGACTGAAAATGAATTAAGAGGGGAGCATGGTAGAGAAAGCAGACAAGCCAAGGGGTTTGTATATAGATAACTCTCATTGACAGCACACACACACAATCCCTGACTGAACGCCCAAATTAAATTTGGGCATTGTACGTCTCTCTATAGGGACAGCCTAGAAGCGTCCAGCAAGTCTCTTTTCAATCCAGTTCAGGGCATGGCAGAGCCTGTCCCTCTCCCTGAGCCAGGAATGCCGGCTATGTCTCCCTGAGAGATTTCTCATGTCAAGCCAGACTGGAGGAGTTTTCTCTCAGGCCTGCAAGGGGGACTGCCCTTGGGCCCCCAAACGCACTTTTCCAGGCCCACAGAGGAAGCCAAATCACTGAACTGGGGGTAATTTATGAAGCTAAACTCTCTCTAAGCAGACTCCTATTCACACTCCTCTCCACTCCTGGACACTGGCTTCTCACTGGCAAGGGGCCAGTTAATTCGTAGCAGAAAAGGAATGGGGCCTTTGGGAATGGGAGGAATGGAGAATTCCTCCCATCCAACTGAAATCTGCTGAAGGACTCAATGAGAGCAAATGAGATGTCACAAACACACCTGTTTAAAATGTCTGCAATTTGGAGAAAGAGTCATCCCTACTTCCTGACTCTCAGAAGAATTTCAGGGGACATTTAGCCCCTTACCAGAGAAATGATTCCTTTCTTAGGAAAAAAAAAAGGTGTTCCTGAAGACTTTATAAAATGAGAGTGAAATA
>JAJPUD010032098.1:0-11560 GCA_023553655.1 Myrmecobius fasciatus | reverse complement strand
GACAAATAGTCAAAAGATATGAACAGACAATTTTCAGACGAAGAAATTGAAACTATTTCCGGTCACATGAAAAGGTGCTCCAAGTCACTATTGATCAGAGAAATGCAAATTAAGACAACTCTGAGATACCACTACACACCTGTCAGATTGGCTAAAATGACAGGAAATGATAATGATAGCTGTTGGAGGGGATGTGGGAAAACTGGGACACTGATACATTGTTGGTGGAACTGTGAACGGATCCAACCATTCTGGAGAGCAATTTGGAGCTATGCTCAAAGAGTTATCAAACAGTGCATACCCTTTGACCCAGCAGTGTTTCTACTGGGCCTCTATCCCAAAGAGATTTTTAAGGAGGGAAAGGGACCCACATGTGCAAAAATGTTTGTGGCAGCCCTTTTTGTAGTGGCAAGAAACTGGAAATTGAAAAGATGCCCATCAATTGGAGAATGGCTGAATAAATTATGGTATATGAATGTTATGGAATATTATTGTTCTGTAAGAAATGACCAACAGGAGGATTTCAGAGAGGATTGGAGAGACTTGCATGAACTGATGCTGAGTGAAATCAGCAGAACCAAGAGAACATTATACACAGCAAGAAGACTATACGATGATCAATTTTGATGGACATGGTTCTCTTCAACAATGATGTGATTCAAACCAGTTGTGCTGCGATGAAGATAGTCATATACATCCAGAGAGAGGCCTGTGGGAACTGAGAGTGAACCACAACACAGCATTTTAACGCTTTCTGTGAATATTTCCATGCATTCTGTTTTCCTTCTTAGGTTGTTTTTTTTCTTCTTCTCTTTCTAGATCTGATGTTTCTTGTGCAGTAAGATAACTGTATAGATATGTATACATGTATTGTATTTTTCATATAATTTATCCTATTTAGCATGTATTAGATTACCTGTCATCTAGGGGTGGGGGGCGTGGGGAGGGAAAGGAAAAGCTTGGGAAAAAAAGTTTTTTTGCAAAGGTCAATGTTGAAAGGTCACTCATTTGTTTTGCAAATAAAAAGCTTTATTAAAAAAAAATGAAAGAGAAGAGATTAATGCAGAACTATATAGCCATTGAGAATTACTTGATCACTAGTTAAACTACTCTAAATCATTGAGCCAGTTGACAAAATGTAATACTTTGTGAGTGATAAAATCTTAATTTAAGAATCTGAAGAAACCTCAGTGATGACAAAATACAAACCATGCTCTTGTAAATAGTTTTTCAATATAACATCAGCTAAGGGACCTCATTTGGAAGATGGAGAGCTCATTCCTTCTCCAGGTAGCTCATTTCACTCATGGACAACTTTGATTTTTAGGAAATGAGCTTGACATAAAGTTAAATGTTTTCTTGAAAATATCCATCTTTTGATGCTAGCTTTACCTTCTGAAGACAACCAAAACTATATTGTGCCTTTTTCATAGAACAACTCTTTAAATGTCTTGGGGGCAGCTAATGCTGCCTGCATTGAATATTACTTTCAGAAGTATAAATATCTTTAGTTCCTACAGTTCATCATCATACTAAATAAGACTCCAAACTCCTGTGGATTTTGTTAGAACATTCCAAAAGGCACCATACAGCTTATGAAAATGCCTTAAAAATCATATCATCTAGAACTAAAAAATATTCTAGATGTGATATTACTTGGGCAAAATAAGAAGGAAATATTACCTTACTTCTTGAAAGTGTACATATTTTAATGCAACTGAACTTGGCTTTTTGGATTGCTCCATATTGCTGGCCAATATTGATTTTGTTTTTCACTGTAACCTCCAGGAAAAGGAGATAAAAAAAAAAAAAAACACCCTCTGTAATTATTCCTTTACTATCCTGTATATGTAAAGTTATTTTTTTTAGAACCCAAGTGTAAAACTTTACATTTATCCCAATTACATTTCATATTATTAAATTCAATCTACTGTCTACTAAAAAAAACATTTAGCTTACTTCTTCACAAGTCTTATGTTTGTTAGTTGCTGGCTCACAATGAACGCTGGGGAAGGAGAAAGAAATGGAGAGATGCATCTTAGTAATAGTGTGGCTGAAGAAGATGTCATGTAAATCTATCCTACAAAATATATGGCGATTTGAAAATCTCTATATTCCCATTGTCATTATTTACAATGGTCTCTTTAACTACTGGCTATTTATTTCCTACAAACATGATTATATCACTTTATGTATTCATCTCTGCTAGCTGTTGTCCTGTTTATATTCCCTTTTCTGATAAAGCTCTTTAAGAATCTATCTATAATCAATGTTCCCACTTCCTTTCCTCTCACTTCCTTCTTCACTATTCAGTTTAGCTTCCAGACTTAACATTCAATAGAAATTGCTCTCCACAAGATCCAAAACCTCTCTTAACTTCCAAACACAATGAACTGCTCTCAGTTCTAATTATTTTGGACTTCTCTGAAGGCCTTGGCACTGTCAATAACTTTCTTTTCTATGGCATTTTCTTCTTAGTTTTTTTTTATTTTAATTTTTCTCTTTATTTTTATTTTTCCTTTTGAATATACTTTACTAGATCTTCATCCAATTCTCACTCATTAAAACTAAGTCTTCCACAAAGCTCTGACCTTTGCCCTCTTCTCATTTCATACTATTTCACAGAAGTGATTTCATAACCTTTCACAATTTCAAATATCTATATGAAGATAATTCTCATATTTATTTGTTCAGTCCTACCTTCAATCCTATCCTTCAGTACTGTATTTCTAGCCATTTATTGAACCTTTTGAACTGAATGTCTCAAAAACATTTTAAATGCATTATAAACATTTGAACTCTATTCTTTTCCTTAAAATCCTTTCCCATCTTTCCTAGGGCTCGATAAAGTTACAACCACTCTTTCTAATATCCAGACTTGCAACCCAGGTAACATCTTCAGACTCTCTCTCATCCCTCACACCCAATCAGTTGCCAAGTTCTGCCATTTATACTTTTATACCATTTTCTTTTATGTGACTTTTTCTTTCTTCTAATGCTATTCAGCTATGATGTAGGCTCTTATCAACTGATGCCTACACTATTGCATTAGCCTACTGATTGGTCTCTTTGGCTCAAACCTGTCTCCTCTTCATTCTTTCTTTGATTCAGCTTTCAAATTGATGTTCTCAAAGTGCGTATTTGACTGTATTATTCTGCTCCTATTTAATCAATACTAGTGGTCTTATATTGTGAATCAAATATGAAGTGCTTTTAAAGCACTTCATAATCCAGTCCATTTCTATCTTCTCAGTATTTTTTCATATCACATCCCATCTTCCCACAATCCATTGATGCTGGTTATTTTGTATTTCTTCTCACTAGATTCTTGATGCCCTGATTCCAGAAAATTTTACTCTCTGCCTCCCATAAATGTAACTCTCTTCTTTCTCATCTCCATCTCTTAGCTTCCCTGACTTCTTTCAAATTTCAGCTAAAATTCCAATTTCTGCCATAATTCTTTATTTAACTCTGCCTTAATGCCCCACCCAATAAACTCTAATTTATTTTGTATATGTATTGTTTGTACACAGTTTAAATGTTATCTTCCATGTGGTATTGTATGCTCATTGAGAGAAGGAACTGTCTTTTATCCTTCTTCATATCTTCAGCACTTAGCATGGTGCCTGGCATATAGTGCATACTTAATAAGTGCTTATTGACTGACTGACATTTCTAAAGTGTACCAGGAGTGAAAAAAAAATTCCAGAAAGCCTTTCACCTAAATGAGACCTGCTGTTATCATCTAAATGTTGTTGTTGATCACAGAAGAATATATATATATATATACTGAAAACAGACAAGAAAATAGTGAACAGCATGGAAAGTGAAAGCTCTATTCTTTGTTGGTTTCTCACGTAGCAAATGATTTGTTGTAGACCAACCATTAAACTAAATACTGAATCATGGTAAAATTGAGCATACCTTTCCAGTTGACTTATATAACCAATAATTAAATAAAGAAAAAGAGCTAGTTTTGTTAAAAAGTAGTAAATATATTTTAATGCAATAGGGATAAAACAGCTTCTGCTTGTGAATGATCTTATGAGTAATAAAAAAATACACATATCTTTAGCAAATTCAAAGCAAAATGCTTGGAATGAGGAAGGGACTAGTAAATGTTACAGTAGGATAGTGAAAAAGAAGAGGGAGGAGGAGAAAAAAAAAGAGAAAGAAATGAGATAGTAATGTATTACAAGTCAAGAACAGAGGTTTGTTGCCTAGAGAAAGTTGAATGTCATGGGATAAATAGATGAAAAAAGCAATGTGTATTTCAAAATTCATTTAGACTAGAAATAAGCATTGTGTTGTGATAATTATTATATATATGACACAATTAACTTTTTTGTATATTTTGCTAGGACACTGTAATGATTGAAGAAGCTAAACACATTTAACTCAAAATGAAGCATGATTCTGTAGCCTGGAACTAAAATTTTCTAGAAACTACCAGCACATACACAAAACAGGATTCTTCCCTCTTCCCCTCCCCCATTAGTTCTGTGTGACTTTGGTAGATTCATATAACAAAAGTATTTTAAGTACCTTCACTGTTACATTTAGAGAAGCTTATCTTGTGGCTTATTGTTGAAACCCTATTTGCATAGAAGATGAGCATAGATTATGCCTGGCTTATCCAATCTTGTGTATTAGTCCTGTAAAGGTATTTTACCACTATGAAAATAATACTTGTGTTTGCAGGCCATAAAATAGAAGCTAAGATCCATTTTTGTGAACAAAATTTCTTGACTTCAAGAAAATAGTTTTTGTTTCTTTATTTTATTTTATTTTATTTTTATCAATATATTATACCTATATGCCATAGTAAATTCTGGAAAGTTAAAGAGACAAAAAGCAAAATGTCATTAGTCCTCTCCTTTTTTTTTATTGAAAACCCACTTTAGTCAAAGAAAAACTATTAAACATTAACATGAAATTGTGACATAAATTGATATTGTGTATGATATCTGGCATGAGTAATATCCCTAACTACACCCTTACTCCTCTTCTGTGAGGTGTCAAGTATGTTCAAGAATCATGTGTTCTCTTGGTCCTTCATTAGGTTTCAGTTACTCAATGGTCAGTTTCCTATTACTATGGGAATTGTTTTTATTTATATTACTGTAGTAATTGTGTATATAATTTGCTTAATATCTCCTTATACAAAATAGTCTAAATTTCTCTAATTTTCCCAGATTCATCCTTTCTTTCTTCATACCAATATTTCATTATATTCATTTACAATGCTAAAAAGATGTTTTTTTTTCTTTTTCTCCAAACATTTTTTAAAATGATTTTACCCATTTTGGGGTTTTTTTCTCAAGCTTTCTGTTCTGACAATTCTAGTTTCCTATGCTCCTAACCTTTCTATTCTTACTGAATCAGTCTATTTCTCAACCCACAATTCCAAATAGTTTGCTGTTTATTTGCATTTTCAACTGTAAAATAACCCTAACATTCAACATCTTTTCTCTCAAAACCACAATTTTACTTAAAATGTTCATCACCTCTCATTTACATTACTAAAATTATCTTCTAATTTATGTTCTTCAAGTTGGTTCCCATTTCAATCCAACCTCCATAGAACTGCCAAAATGTTCTTCCTTACATATAGATATGACCATGACATTCCCCTACTCCTTAAATTCCATTGACTCCCTTTTAACTCTAGGATAAAATATCTTCTGTTGCTTTTTATTTCAATGTTTTCTTTTCTTTAGTTTTTAATTTCTGGACAAGGTAGGCCCCAAAATATTCTTCAAACTTCCCTTAATAAAATCCTATCTTTAAACAAAAATGATTAGCATAGTCTTTCAAAGTGTTTTTCTGAATTCAAATTGCTATTTTGGGCCATTTCTGTCATCTAGTAAAATAATTTTACATAGATTTCTTTGCAAAACTAAAATTTAATCTTATTCAAAAAATTTAAAATTGTATATATTTTATTTACTTTTTTACATTAGTATCTATTAATGAGATTGTCTTAAATCCTTTTCTTTATTTTTTCTCTCCATGGGTTGCCTGTTAGGATCATGTTTGTTTTATATGAAATTAACAATGGGGAATCTATTGTTTTTGAAAACATTTTTACATCAGGTTTTAATTTTTTCAAATGCCTGATAGAAGTCACTGAAGATAACCTATTTTAACAGAATAATGAAAAACCTCACAGTGGCCCTTTAAGTAACCAATACTAAAAAAATTTCAAATTAACTTAGACTTTCTTCATCTTTGTTAAAAATCTGTTTCCTGTTTAACAGCTAAATGAATTAAAGCATTCCTCTAGTTGTTGCAGCTTCACATAAGAATTCAGGTGTTTGAATTCCAAGCAAACGGTACTACCAGGAGATGTTCTTCATTATCTATCAAAATAAATTTTTAGAAGATACTTTAATGGAAGTTTCACTGTAATAGAGCATAGTTTCATTTGTTAGCTCAATCTAACTGAAAAGGTATAAATGGAATTCTGTGATTCCATAAATAATCAGGACCAATTGATTTTCTGTGAAAACACACACACACACACTGCACACACACACACGTATTATTGTTATATATTATGTAATACACTGTATATTATTATTATTTTGTGATTGTCTTCATTTTTAATAATGATAATTAGTTAATTCTAAAGATTCAAGATGTAATCTCCAGAGATAAATGCCTATGATTTTTAAAGATAGAAAATGAGCCGATCAGCACATTTTATGCCACATCACTCAGAATTCCAATAACCACAATTTTAAGCCATAAAAATACTATGCTGCGAGTACATGTTATTCAACATTCAATTTATTTTATTCAAGAACTACCATGGATGAAAATGACATTGAGGACAACAAGCATAATGTCCTCTCATCATTCTGTTACTTTGTTATGCAATTAATCTGGCACAGTATATAACATTGTCCATTTCTACTTATATTGATAAAAGTAGTTGAGATATTACAGATATGCTGTAAAGCTTTCAAAGGTGCAACAAAATATGGCTTTTGATCAACACTCATTCAAATAGTATCTTAATAACACAATTATCTTGGCTGATTAATTCTAGGAATTTTTTTCTAGAACATCTAAACTATGCAGTGATATGCAATACCTCACATAATTTTTTGAGAAAACAAGCACTTTTCACTTCTTCTAAATTGTTTTGTTTGGTTTATGACAATGACTTCTATCAACCACACATTGTTAATCTGGGGTTTCTGGAAATGATAGAAAATTAGTAAGGCTTAAAAAATTTCATGCATGATTTCCCTTTGTATCTGCATATTTAAAGGAAAACAAATATAACAATCAAGTTTCTTGAGAAAAGCATCTATAAACTATTCTTATATGAAATCAGAGTTATACTAATAACAATGTGAATAATATTATTTTCATCATTTGCAGAACCCGGCTTCTGAAAGTTTAATATTTAAGAAATCTTTGAACAGAAAAAAAACACCAAATAAACACACAAAAAATCTGTTGAACCAGCATTTATCCCTTTGCTCACACTCCCTTTCCTTCCATCCACTGAAAGAGTATCAATTAGCAAGGCATTTAAACTGTAGGCATATTTGCTCTTGTTAAACATTTGGTTGTATTTTAGAAGTCCTAGATAAGCTCTTGAAGTAAAATCAGTTTGGGCCAAATTTGGACAGATGTTTATATGGTTGTTGAAATGAATTAAATGCTTTCATTAGGCTGAATGTGCCTAGCCATAGCAGAAGTTCATTAATAAATATTTCTTTAGCAATTCGACAGCTTTCACTGTAATACTTCAACTCTAATTTTAAAAACTCAGACTTTTAAGAAAGCAACTTGCATTCATAACATTTTAGATTTGAAAGGAACCTTAGTAGTTATCAGGTCTAACACCTGTCTTGAAATATGAATCTATTCTATATCAAAGTTATATAGATACAGTTATCAATATAACTATTATTACGAAACAGTTATCAAACAGATTGTATACACATCTGGTTAAAAGCAGTTCATTACCTCAAGAGGCAGGCTATTATGACTTTGAACAATTCAATTTTTAAGGAAAATTTACTTAGGTTCAATGTTTTCTTCTGTAGAAATGACACCAATTTGACATTTCCAATTTGATGCTACCCTGAATTCCAGGCTCATATATCTAACTTCCTGGTGTCCATTTCCATGTTGATTTTTTTGTTAACATCTCAAACTCAAAACTAAATTCATCACTTTTTCATATTAGCATTTCTCCTAAATTCTCTATTTCTTTAAAGTAACTCACTTTGTTTCTTTCTTTATCTTCAATCAATTAATAAGTCCTGCTAATTCTAACTTTGCAATATTTCTGCCATTGTTCTTTTTGTTTCCAAGTAACCTTTTAGATCTTTTTCTCCTCTTGATTTCGCTATGGAAAAGTTACTAAATTGACCTTTATTTTCCTCTAGTTTTTCCCCATTTTTCAAAAGTACATTTCAAAAAGCTTACATAATAACTGTCTATATTGTCTTCTTTTAATAAAATCCTATCTTTAAACAAAAATGATTAGCATAAATTTCAGTCTCTTCTCATCACATTTCAGATTCTTTGCTTTCTCTTTGGTCAAATTTTGGTCTGACTACCCCTCCCTATATTATACTCCCTCTATAGAATAGAAGTTCTTGAGATCAGAAAGTAAGTTTTTTCAATTCATGTATGCATATATGTATGTATGTATTTTAATCATATTTATCACATGCCAATGTCAAGACAATTTAGGACTGATTTATATATGATTTTGAGTTTGAAATTTTTCTCCCTCTCTCCTTCCTTTTCACTTTTTTGAAAACTGTAGGCATTTTGATATGTTATATATGTACTGTAAAACATCACAGTTGTGAAAGAAGAAACAGATCAGAAGTGAAAAACAACATATTTCAATCTGTATCCACCTGGATATGAATAGTATTTTTCTTCCTGAGTCCTTTCTACTTGTAAATTATAATATTGCTGAGAAAACCTGAGCTATTTAAAATCGATCATCATACAATGTGATTGATATTGTCTTCATTGTTTTGATTTTAATCATTTTATGTTACATCAGTTTATACAAGTATTTCCAGATTTTCTGAAATCTGTCTATTTATCTTTTTTCATTAAAAATAGTATCATATGTAGTGGCTAGAAACTGGAACCTGAAGGGATGCCCATCAATTGGAGAGTGGCTGAATAAATTATGGTATATGAATGTTATGGAATATTGTTGCTCTGTAAGAAACGACCAACAGGACAATTTCAGAGAGGCCTGGAGAGACTTGCATGAACTGATGCTGAGATGAGCAGAACCAGGAGATCGTTGTACACAACAACAACAGTACTATATGAGGATCAGTCCTAATGGACATGATTCTCTTCAACAATGAAATGCTTCAAACCAATAACAATTGTTCAGTGAAGAAGGCCATATATACTCAGAGAGAGGGATGTGAAATGTGGACCACAACATAACATTTTCATGTTCTCTATTGATGTTTGCTTGCATTATATTTCCTTTATCGGATTAGTCTCTCTTATAGATACGATTTCTCCTGAACAAAAATAATGATGTGTGGCAATAACTATACATAGATTCGATTTAAGTATTCTAACATAATTATCATGTAGTTGCTATCCTGCTATCTAGGGGAGGGGTGGGGAGTAGGGGGGAAAATTTTGTAACAGAAAGCTTTGTAAGGGTTAATGTTTAGGAATTACCCATACATATGTTTTGCAAATAAAAAGTATTAATAATAAAAATAGTATCATATCATATTCATATACTATAGATTGGTAATGTATTAATTAATAGGTACCTCTTTAGTTTCAAAGTTTTCCACCACAAAAAGGCTGCTATAAATATATTTGAACATAAATGTTATATGTATATATACATACACACATATATGTGTAATCATTTTTATGATTTTGGGGGGGATTTAGAATTAGTAGTGGTATTGGTGAATTAAATGGTATGCAAAGGTTGATTAGATAATTCCAAATTGCTCTTTGGAGGAGTTTGATTACTTTACAATTCCACCAACAATGCAACAATCCAATTGTCTTACATCTTCTTCAACATTGAGCATTTTCCTTTTTTCTCATATTAGCCAAACTGATAAGTATTAGATGATGCCTCAAGAGTTATTTTAATTGGTATTTTTGTAATCAAAAGTGATTTAGAATTGTTCACAATAACAGCAAGATTGTGCAATGATAAACTATGAAAAACTTGGTGCTTTTCAGTGGTTCAGTGATCCAAGACAACTCCAATAAACTTTGGATAGAAAATGCTATCTGTATCCAGAAAGCAAGATTGAATACAAATCAACATATGCTATGTTCATTTTTTGTTTCAATTTTTTTGTCCCCTGTTGTTTTTTTTCCTATTCTAATTTTTATTTCTTTCTCAATGTGATTCATAAAGAAATGTGTATTTAAAAATTTAATATACATGCATAAACAGAGAAAAATAAAATAAAAAACTTTATTTCATAAAAATGAAATACAATTTTTAAAAAATTGAATTTTTTGACCCCTTGTTGCTTTGCAAAATTCTGTTTTGGAATATCTGCTGTGAAAGTGTCTGCACCTTATGCCTTAAAATGCTATCATTAAAACATAATTTTAAGTATTCCAATGTTTTCAAAAGTTTGCAATATCAGTAATCTCAAAAAAATTAGAAAAATCATGAATTATTTCTCAAAACTTTAAAGGGAATCAAAATTTCTCCTTCAGAAAAAGTGATTTAGAATATTTTTTCATATCTATAGTTTTGAATTTTTCATCTGAAAATTGCCTATTCATATCATTTGACAAATTATCAATTGAAGAAAGGCTTGTATTCTAATATATTTGACTCAGTTCTCTTTATATTTGTGAAATGAGACCTTTATCAAAAGCATTTACTTTAAAGATTGTTTCTGATCTTTGCACTTACCTTCAAATCTTGGTTATATTGCTTTGGTTTGTGCAAAAGACTTCTATTTAATATAATCAAAATTAATTATTTTACATTTTATAATGGTATCTATCTCTATTTTAATCATGAATTCCATTCTTTCCCATACATCTGACCGCTAGACTATTTCTTATTCTTCTAATTTGCTTGTAGTGTCATCTTTCATGCCTAAATCATAGCTTATATTGAACTTATATCATTATATGGTATGAGATGTTGATATATATTTATGTATATATATATACTTTGTGTCCAATTGTATTCTAGTATACTTAGCAGTATTTGTCAAATAGAGAGTTATCATTTAAAAAGAATAAAGGGGGAGTGGGGCAGAATCAAGATAGCTGAGAGCAGACACGATTTTCATCTGTTTTGACTTCCTATGACCTTCTCTCAAAACAATACTAGAGTAAGCCTCTAAAACTAGTTTGGCAGTCACAGAACCCACAAATATTTGGAGTACAATACATTTCCTGAAAAAAAAATACATTAGGAGAACTTCAGAACAGGTCTTTTTCAAATGAGTAGAGGGGCAGTCTGCTGAGCGCAAACCACAGCATAAAGAGCCTGCGGCAAGGAGATGGGGTGAAGAGTCAGAGTGTTGCAGCTTCCAAGAACCTG